>BDIU01000133.1:21131-302433 GCA_002118135.1 Trebouxia sp. TZW2008
AGAGTACCCCTTTGCCATGCCAAAAAGTCATGGCAAAGTCATTGGCAACTGCTGGCGACCACTATGAAACATTGGCAAAGTACCGTCAAAACTGGGGTTGATTATTTGTAGTGGCTTTCAGGTGCCAACCTCCACACCCTTGCAAAATTACCAAGCTTGAACTGTGGTCAACACGGCTTGCAACACTGAAGGTGCACATTGATTACAAATGCTGTGGATGCTTTAGCTGATCATGACCCCTCATGGAACAAAACATCGTTTCGAAGGAGGTGTCCACAATGAGGGTGCAAATCTTGGCGCTGATGAATCACATGTGGATAGCACGTGTCTTCACGTGGCATGGCTCGCAGCTGCAAAGGCAGTGCTGGTACGTGTGTGTTGTACGAGCTCAAACAGCGGTTTTAAGCTAGATGCTGTATCACGTTGATTGATTTTGTCAAGATTGTGTGATACGCTGTGGCAAATTGCTTGAGCGAAGCAGTGGATCAAATGACACAACACTCCCACCCATATCGCAGTTGTGTAAGAACGCGGCTGATCCGCAGCTTCAGCTCGGATGAACTATGCAATATCTTGACTTGTAATGGGGGATAAACGGAATCGAATTTACGAGGCCTTTTGAGGCCGTTATGTCACGTCAGAGTCGCAACCTCGAACTCAGCAGCTGCTGTTCGCACGTGCGTCCACATGCACCGACCGACTGGCGCGTGAATAGACAACGTTGCGGAAGCGAATGGCTGAAATGACAAACGCTTTACTCATACTTCGTAAATGAGCGGTCAGCGAAAGCTCGTCGATAAATGAGCCCATTCTGGCGTACAGGGTGTACGCCGTCATCACATAAACCGTAACCCCAAGCCGCTTGGGCCTGCGGGACGAGCATACCTACAGTTTTCAAGCTCGAAGCAGAAGGTCTTTGACAGAACGCCTGGCTCAACAACACAGCCGAAGCCATGCATACCGAAGTATTTCGTAGATAGTTTGTCGCTCACAGAAGAAACATTCTCGCTGGCTTGTCGCCGGTGGCAGCTCCTGCATGGCCGAGCATGCTGGAAGGACGCTGCTGAGCGTGCCAGCGGAGCCTGCCAGGAGCCCTTCCAGCGAAGAGGCCAGGAGATGGTCGGAGTTTGCGGACTATGTTCGCGATCATGATTACGACCGGGAGCAGGCAGAGGCACTGCTGCAGTTGGCTGTCGATACAGCAGACCCAAGCTCCAAGAAGACCGTGCGCCTCCAGTGGCGCAATATCTATGCAGCTATAGCCACTTTGACTAGAACAGACAGCGAAACACTTCATGCTCGTCTTACAATCGGCTTCAGTCCTGCGGAGTTCAAGTGGATGCTACAAAACAAAGCACTGTATACTTGGCACTCAAGCCCGGTCAGATTTCAGCGTTGCCTACAATGTATGGTCGCAAAGCTAGGTACGAATACACTTGCCAAGCTTCAGAGCATCACCTGGGTATCAGCAACTTTCGTGCTTGCGTTCGTGAACGCATAGGTAGCCCGTAGGGAGGCCTTGTCGTTTTGTTTCCCCCCGCTGCAAGTCGAGTTCCTTGTGTTGAGTCTAGGTCAGTGCGGCAGCCAAGCAGAGAAGACCTGTTGGTCCTGTCGGAGCAGATTGACAGATGCTCCAGCAGGGGAGTTGGCCAGCTCAGGTCAGTTTGGCTACCTGCTCATACCAGGCTGCTGATCTGAGATTCAAAACAGCCCTTTGACACGCAGCTTGCCCAGATGTCAGCACTGTGACCTGTATTGTTGGTTCGTCAGATTCACACAGCACTTCTACATGCAGGCAATGCTCTACGGCCACCCAGAAACATTGCCTTGACCATGGCTAAGACTGCTGCAAAGCAGCCTATCGGACCGCCAGAGCCAGATGCACATATCAGCATGTATGAACAAGCCAAGTGGCCACTGACAAAGCGCGATCAGACATACTTGTCTCAGGCCAATAAGTTCTGGAATTTCATTAGCACAGACTCGTTCCTGGTAGGGTTCAGCAAGATTGCACATAGCAAAAAGGCCAGGGCACACACAATGCACATACCCATTGTCATCAAACAGTCTGCATCAACACATCTCATCCAGCTTTGATCCCGTCACTGCTGCCCTGTCTGTGTGCAGCATCCCAATGCTCTTTGCAGTCACCCGGAAAATTCTTGCCATGCGCTGCTTGTCTGGGTAGGACTCACCAATTGGCCGTAATTGAGAGCAGTTCCTGCTGTGTGGCACAGGGGATTACAGATAGGAGTCAGCTACTTGACCTCACTCACAGAGCTTGCACCAAGCGCTACATACTCTACATGCACAAAATGAACAAGCGGGAGAATGTCAGAGCAGCAGTAGACATGCACTGCCTAGGTCTCAGCCCATCTCAGGCTCAGCAAGAAGTCACTGCAGCTGAGACTGAACTTGAGCAGCAGCGCTCAGCAGGATCAGGTGCATTTTCAGCCAGAGCTGGCAGTGGCTACAGCATAGAACAGATACAACAGATGCAGGCCCAGCAAGCTTCTGGCCCTGAGGCAGCTGGTCATCTTGCTCCTGGTACTTTGTCTGGGCGGCAGTTCTCTGGTGAAGGCTCAGTGTACAGTGATGCGCCAGAGTCGCCCTCAGGCACTCGTAGCTCACGTAGATCGTCTCGTCTGAAGCCCAGCCAGTCTGAGGGTGGGCCCTCTGTGTCTGCCCTACACCCAGAGCTGCCTGAGCATGATCAGCCCCCAAGTGCAGGTCAGCTTCTGCCCTTGACCACACATGTTGCAATCAGCCCTCCAGTGCAGGCCAGCCTGTGGTCATTTGACTGTAAAGACCCAACAAAGTCTCTTGGCTGCATTTTGCATGCTTTGTAGCATACATTGTTGACTCGCCTTCAGGCAACCGTCTTAGTCTAAGACTTTTTGGCGTTGATTGTTTTGCCAGTAAATGTCCTTTGCAGCGCCAGCCTCAAGCAATGTAATAGCAATGAGCAGCAATGTAAAGCCTGCTTGCAACAGACGTCCACTCTGCTTTCATTTCGTGTGCAGGCTGTTAGTCATCATGCTGCTTGCCAAAGTTGCAAACTGCCACTCTGGTCTTTCCCGTTTCATCATCTACATTTTCGCTGAGGCATGATCACATTGACCACTTTCACCTCTGTCACAGAGCACCATATTTGAGTGGGCCCCATTGTTGAGCTGCTGGCAGCACTGATCACATCACATATCTACAAACAAAAACATCAATGCCAGTATTGGGTTTTGTCACAGGTCACCATGACTGGGTGAACCCAAGCAATGAGCTGCTAGCGACTCTGAGGAATGAGCTGGACTTGGATTTGAGGGATGCTCCAGATGATTCTGACGATGGGGGGTCAAGAGCAGGAGAGGCTGGGCCCACCAAAAAGTGTCGGCCCTGGCACTGGCTGCCAGAAATGAAGTAAGCTCCATTTCCCTTGATGTTATGCCACTGCCTTTTTGCTGTAAGTGTCAGTGGTTGACAGCAAAGGACCAGTGATAATCATGATGAGTTCATAACTCTCAGCTCTTATCCATGAGCCTGTCAGCAAAGCTTCTTGCTTTTTGTTGCACACCACAAAATGGCTGCTGCTGACTGCAGCATGCCTGCATGTGAAAATGTACTCTGGCTGACTTTTCAGCATGATCGGTACATCTGTTTCCATTGCACAATATGGTGACGTGGAATGTGCTGCCATTGAAAAGAACAGAAAATTTCTGCACTTTGGTGGCGTTTATCTCAGCTGCATTGCCAATTTGATGTTACAGCTCTAAGATCTTGCATGTGTCTAAAGGACCAGCTTGGTATGTATGTTGTCAAGCGTCCCGTCCTGGGCCACTTCTTCACTGTTCATCCTGAATTGCCCGCCAGGATGTTGACCGCAGAAGACGCCCTTGATGTTGCCAATTCTGGCTGCATGCTTATCATGTGAAAACTTGTGCAGACGCTTTGGGTATGAGAGGCAGGTGATGCCCAAGGACCAGAAGAAGAAAAGGAAGCGGACAGCAGTCCAGCCTGCTGCAGCTCTTGGCTCAGGAGGGCCGTCTACTAGTCAGCAGACAGTCTCTCAGGTACGTGTCTACTCATTCTGTTTACATTGTCTGGTTGATGTGGGCTTCTCATCAGAATTTCTGTTTGTTATATTTGCATGGAAATTCAAGTTGGCTGCTTGAAGCTGGTGGACCCTGGAGCAGGCTTGTGGTCATTATGCCATACTGTGGCTCGTATGGTTCATTTAGAGCACTCAAGCTCACGTGTGCATTGCTTTGCTTTGCTTTGCTCATCTATGTCAAAATTCCAATCTGGTGGTTTCCCGCCCTTGTTTTACACTGTTTGTCATCTGACTCAATTGCAAATGTGCGAAGGGTTGCGGCAGCAACTCAAGACTATATGCATGTCTTCCCCAGGCAAGCTATGCATCAGCAAGGATCTTCTGTACATGCATGCAACACACTCAAGGTCACTAATGATAGCACTGACAGACAGAGACAGACTGACAGAAGGACTGACAACTTGTTGGTCTCTGACAAAATATGACTGACTGGCAAAGGCTGAGTAAGTGACTGATCGGCTGACTGGCTGACTGAACAATTTATGCCTCGGCGCAGGATGTGACGCAGCCACAGCGGCGCCAACCTCCAAGGCGCAGGGCTCAGCATCAGGTCAGCCTGGACTCAGACTCAAGCGGTGAGGAGTCTCCTCCTGAGGAAGCAGACTCAGGAGAAGAAGAGGAAGGAGCACCAGAGCCCAGCAGAAGGCAGAGGTCAACGAGGGCTTCACGGCAAAACCTACCAGCACTGCCTATCCCACAGCCACCTTCTGGACCTAGCTCAGACCCTGGAATAGACACTGCTAGTGAGCTGTTGCCAGCATCAGGTGAGGACTGCTGCCAAAATTAGACTGCCTTGCATGCGTTGAGGAGTTGTGTATCTTGTTTGAAAATAGTTGGCTTTGAACCACCTGGTCCGCTTTGTCTGTATAGCTGTACCCTAACAACCTTGCGCTCTTGAGTAGATGGCAAGTTTGAACAAATGAGTGACGGCTGGAGCTGTGGGTAGTGGACTAGAATGTTTCCTGGGTGAAACCCAGGGATGTGCGTCATTGTAAGATGAGATGTATACATGCATGATGGGCAATAGAATCAAAGACTGCATTAAGGCATGCATGAAGGCTTTGTGTAATTGACAAAAGCCGTCAGTATGGCCTGGGCTGTGTGTGGTAGACAAAACGCATGCACACGTGCATGAATGGTGTTGGTGATGCGTACAGTCAAGGTATGAATGCATGCATGAAGGCTGGGGCACAGCCAACCCGGCACTCATGAGAAGGGCGCAAGAAGTTGCCGAGGAACTGAGTGCTGCCCATGTGGCTGAAGGCTTGGGTTTTGGACTCGGGCTCAGCCCTTTCAGAGGGGGTCAATTTCTAGGGGGTTCACTGGGGGGTCCTCTGGAGGGGTCCCTGCCTGCCATCACTGAGCCTTCAGCTTTCAACACGGGCAGCAGCTTGGACCCCCGGCATAGACCAGTACGGGTGCCTAGTCCCTTTGAGAGCGACCGAGCACCTAGGGAAAGAGTAGCGCGAATGCCTAGCCCGTTTGAGACTGAGCAACAGCCCAGGGAGAGGTCCATTCAAGGGCAGCCGGCAGCAGCTGTTGCCTCCCTGGATTTGCCACCCTTCAATATTCCCTTTAGCAGCAGAGGCACCTCTCCTTTGGCAGGGTAAGCGCCATTTTGGCTCGGCGTTGTATGCTTTCAATGCTCAATGCATTGGTTCACAGACAGTTCTGATATCAACATTCTCTGAATTCATCTCACCCATAACTTGCACAAGGTTTAGGTCACAGAGCTGTTGTCACCTCACTCTAGTTGTTCTGACTTGAAGAGCTATATGGAGTCATGCTAAACAGCAAGCATTTTGTAGGAATGACTTTCAGAGACTGGGTTGTTATCAAAAGCAAGCAGCTAGAGTGAGTCAGCAACATTATACAGCGGCAAAATGCACCTTGGCCATTGTTTGATGCCCTTGACAACTCACTAAACATGCTGGACAATGCCAATCAGCAGATGCCTGCATTGCAGTCAAAACATTCACACACCTGATGTGGCATCATGCAAGCTGCCTGAGCAACTGCAATCTTGACTACTGTTCAAGCATTGTCAAAACCCTGCTGGCATTCTGCCCTGTCACAAAAGGGTTGTGCAACATTCAGGCAAGGTATTGCTTGCAGCTTTGGCAATGATCGTGTTTCAATGACTGCAGGGCTTTTGGTCTTCACATGGACAGTGATCTAGCCCAAGGCCACGGCAACCAGCCCCCCTTGCAGCAGCGCTACTTCCTGCCTGCCCATAGCTCCAGCGGAGGTTCCATGTTTTCCCAGAACCCCCAACAAAGCCTGCTGTCAAGGCACTCTTGGGCTAGTCAGGGCTCACCCCACCCCCACCCCTCCTTTCACCCCCTGGCCCCCCACCACTCAGCCCCAGCCACCTTAAGCAGTAACACCAGCAATCTGAGTCACAGCCATCAGCCACCCAGCTTATTCTCTTCTGCTCAGTCTGATCAGCAGAGGTCCAGCTTGTTCGGTCAGCACCTGAGTGAGCCACACTTGGGTGATCCCCACCTCAAAGATTCACAGCAGCAGCAGCAGCAGCAGCAGCAACACCGCCAGCCTTCGCCCAGCTTGTTCCAACCAGCCCACGCGGATCTACAGCGATCTGGTGTATTTGGTCCAGGGGACCAACAGCAGCACCAACAGGGAGAATATCCCATGGGGTCCTTGGAACAGCACTACTTAGCTCGCCTGCAAGCTGGCACGACACGCGGCACTGGGCACCCCTCCTTTGCAGGTGCTCGTGGCAGCAGCATGCTGGGTCTTGGACTACCCTCTAGTCAACAGCAGCAGCATCAGCCGCGGCTGCAGCAGCATTCACAACAACAGCAGCATCCACAACAACAGCAGCGGGAGCATCAGTCAGCCAGAACCAGCAGCTGGTTTGATACACTCGCTGAGCATGTGTCTCATGGCGATCCAAGGCAGTTTGGCGCTTTGGAAAGAGGCATGCAGGGATACAGTGGTCCACAGGCACCCATGAGCCTGGAAGATCTTTCAGCTATAATGCAGGCTGAGCAGGCACAAGATCCTCCCCCTTTGCCTGCTTTACCTGCACAGCCGCCACTTACATTGGCAAACTCGTACCTGTCTCGCTTGAAGGCGCACGCTCCATCAAACCAGCCTGATGCTACTGCTCCTGGGCCCTTGACAGGCCATAGCCGTCATACTGCTGCTCTGTATGAGCAAGCTCTGTTTGGTCAGGGCGGGTTCTTCTCAGAGAACATGCAGATGCCGTCAATGCCCACAAGGTCTCTGCATAGTATGAGAGACCCTATCTCCAGTGCCTTTGACAGTCGGGCTGGCTCTGATACAGATGCAAGAAGTGAGACAGCAGAAGACCACCGCCGATTTTGATATGGTCATTTCGCATGACTGGGTGTTTAGCAAGCACTGAGTACTTGATAGTTTCTTTGGCAAGGTGCTCGGTGGCTGCTCTGAGCCATGCCTGTTGACCCATCTTCACAAGCATGACTTGGCTCATTCAGTCCACCAGTCACCTTTCCAAACGTAGCTGCATGAATATATCAGCAGCAGCGCACTGCAAATTGCTGATGCTCCCTTGCTGCCAGAGCGCTGGTGTTGTTTTGACCCTGTACTTACGGATCTGTGAGAATTTGACCACCTTTTTCTACAGAACAATTTGTGACATTCATAAAGTGTCCTTAGTTGTAGTTTTGATCCCTGCGTGATGGGTAGTTGTCTTGTTTGTAGTCCTGTTTCTGTAGTCCCTGAAGTTGCAAGCTCAATGCTTAGCCTTGGCAATTTGCCAGGCACATGTTCACATTGACTGCTCGATTTGACATCGTGTCAGAATGTACAAAGAAAGTGTCCAGCCTTGACTGGTGATCCAAAGTATTCCTGTAACAATTCCATGTTCTTGAGGTCACCTAAGGTGCAGCTTTGCTGCATATATACATAAATTTGTGGGCAGTTGCAGGCTGAGCCCCGTCCTGTTTATGTACAAGCTGTGTACAGTCACAATCTTGATACACAGGCTAAAACAGGGTTCATTAAATCTTCTAATTCATTAATCTTAAAAACGCGCTAGTCTTCTCACAGTTAAAACCACAGCTAAATCAACTCGTGATCACACAGTAACGGCAAATAAATGACCCCATGAGCAATAAACAACAATCACAACAGGCAGGTTTTGGCCCTGAAATACACCATCAAACCGTTCATTTAACCCCCAAGCAGAGTGACATGAGTTTGCCATCTCAGTTGCCTACTAGCTCCATGACCATGTGTACTGATGTAAGGTTTATACCGTGATATGTTGAGTAAGACGTTACATACGGACCCTGATGCGCACAGTGGCGCCTAAACTTGGGTTTGCCATGTCAACATCTGGGTTTTCAGATACAATCTGAGGCCAATTTGCTCCACTGCCACTGTACTCCTCAGCGAGATTCCAAGCTGTGTCACCCTGCAAACACATCATACTTTGAGCCAGAGTGTGCAGCATTCGCAGTTCAAACCACCTTCAAGCAACCGGCAAACTGCATGGTTGCTGCTGGCAAAGATGAGTGTCAAGACTGCAAACGCTCAAGCAAGACTGGTTTGACCTGCTGAAAAACCTGCAGCAAGTTTGCTGTTACATGCTGCAACTTCTCCAGAATGAAAGCAGTTTATTTCGAGAGGTTGTGTCTCAGCAGCCCTAAGCATTGCCATCTCTGCTACCTGCAAACTGTCAAATGATGGCCTCAGAGGCTCCACATATTGCAGACATCAAACAGTGCATGCAGATGCAGTTTGGTTGTGGGATGCATCACACGTAGGTGCAGGACAGAGTGAATCATGGTCTTTGATAAGCATCACATGCAAGCACTCATTGTCCCCGTGATGACTTGTTGATAGTGAAACAGCGTAACATCTCCAGCACACAAATGGATGTGTTGCATAACATGCATCCCCTAGCAGTCGCCTTGAGCTGACTGCCTTGGCTGTGTCTTGATTCGCACACATTCTGCTGTTGGCGCACACATAAACGATTTCTGGGCTGAAGCAGTACCTCTTTGATCCTGATGTTTGTCGCGATGCCACCCTCATCATCACCGGCTGCTGCATTAGCTGCAGCTTGCGCAGCGTCATCAGCTGCCAGGTCAGCTGCAGCATCAGCATCATTGTAGCCACCCTGATCACCTCCGTCGCTGCTTGACTCAGAAGCTGCCTGCTCTGCACCTGTGAGACAGGGAAGGAAATTACACAGAGTATTGGATTAGTGCTAGTTGGCACATAGCCAAATTCGTATGTAGCTCACAAGGTTCAAATTAAGTTAACACCAAGCTTGGCGCAGCTGTATATCCTTGGCAGGACACTAACAGCTATGACTAACCAGGCAGCGCCCCAAGGGCATGCTGAATCACGCCCTTACACAGTATTACACAGCCACATTGTGACAACCTGTTGCATGGGCAGAGTCCCCTGTCAGTATTGCTCAGATAAAGGCAAGCCAACTCTGAAGATGTGATGCTGTAACATGACCAAGCTGTAAAGCATTCATTTGTTTCGTTCTAAACATGTGCTAGACAGGCTCAGCTAGGTACAAACTAGTCCAATCATCTGTCCCCAACCATTTTGGTCCTGTGCTATCCTAAACTGTTTGTATTGAGCATCAAGCATGCTCAACAAGTGCTCATGCCTTGCTGCCAATATTGCTGCACAAAATTTGCAAGGAGCGCCCTACAGGAAAACAAGTCGTGCTGACAATGTGCAGGAAGCCTTGTTGCTTTCAAACAGAAAACTTCCAATCCCATTGGAAATATTAGCCTATGCAAAACATGTCTTTCAACAACCAGAGCAAGCAGCGCAAATCTGGAGAGCAGCAATCAGGCTTGCTTGCGTAGCGCATAGCTCCCTACTCTGCATTTGCAGGTCAGTGCTGACAAGGGTGCATTGTGTCCAAATTTTGCACAGGGCTGTGATGGGAAATCACCTGTCACAAACCTTGACTTGATTGCCTGGAAAGTATTTTGAACTGACTGCCTGAATGAGCTATTGGATGCAGCTGCTGCTCCTGCGCTTCCGCCAGCAATCAATGCTGGCACCCACAATGAACTCCACCAAGACCGCCTACTGTCAGCATCATCTTTGCCACCGCTGCCACCAGGCTGGCCACCGCTGCGGCCACCGCCACTGCCGCCTGTGGACCCACCAGAGGTGCCACCGTCACCGCCACTTTGAGTCTGAGCCGGTCTGCCTTGAGCAGTGGCTGTGCCTGTGACCCCCCAAGGGATGCTGTCAATGACTGTATTTTCAGCGTCAAGGTCCACAGCTGTGGCCGCAGCTGTGGTAGGGGTGTGACTGCTGTTGAGGTAGTCTGTTGGTGTGGTGCTATTAGCCGTGCTGCTGGATGGTGACCTGCATCCAATATGACACAGCATTTTGCACAAACCCATGATGTGAGGAACGCAATAACATGCAGCAGGATCCATGGCTTGGGGGTTATGACACAGCGTGCGTAACATACAAATTTCTACACCCAGAGGCCCTAAAGGCCAAGACTAAAGCTGCTCAAGCGCCAAGTCCACAATCAAGAATTTGAGCAGGATGTGCACGAATACACTTTGAACAAGACAGGAGAAACAGGAGGGGCTATTGGAAGACTTGACAGCGGAACTGCGAGTGCCACTCCTCTGAATGCTCAACTTCGCCACTTTGCTTCTCCAACATGCAATCCCGAGCTGCCGATACACAAACTTGGCCAAAAATTGGTAGGGCCAAAACACATGCAAGTGTGCCTTCAACAAGACAGGAGGAAGCGCGGCAGCTTCTGAAGTAGCTGACAGCAGAATTGGCAGAGCCACTCCTCTGAATGCTACACAATGAGCTTCAACAACACAATCCAGAAGGCAAAACTCACAGCTGGTTATACACAGACTCAGCGAAAGGACGACATGGGCAGGAAACGCGCCAGCATATCTCCAACAAGACAGGACAAAAAGCAGAGACTCTGGAAGTACCTGACAGCAGATCGGGCAGAGCCACCGCTTGGACTGCTACGCAGCATGCCTTGAGCATCTTCAGCCGTACCAGCGTCAGCACCCAAGGCTTTGCCTGTGATGTGGTCTGCCTCAAACGAGGTGCTTGGCTCAGCATTGGTACTGCTAGCGGGTGGGGGGCGAGCTGCTGAGAGGGGGTGGCCCTGCTGGACAGGCCCTGGGGGTGGAGTCAGGGGCCGGGGGGTCCTCCAATTTGGGGTTGGCTCTGGCCTGCATCAGGGTTATAGCAAGCTAAAGATGCAGTGAATTGAATCCAACAAAAGCACCACTGTTCATTCATGTCCCATGACGCAGATTGCAATTTCAGACTTTGCTGAACTCCAGAGCCAACGAGTTAGATGCACCTTCTCATTGCAACAAGCATGCTTAGTAGCTGCTTTACACATCCTGGAGACTCTGCAGACAAGCATGATGCAGCTGAGTTTGATACAGGTCATCATCAAGATTGTATGAAAGTAATACCTCCTGTTTTACTTTCATATAACCTGTCTGTGGATGCAGTTAAAACCTCCTGTTTGAAATGCATCCACAGACAGCTATTGCTGCAAAAGCTTTGATCTGCCGTTGGCCTAGAAACTGCACTGAATGTTGCTGCTGCTGTGGCATGCAGCACCTGACACTACAGAAGCTTGCAGCGTAGACTACAATCCACAGAACATTTGCGATCAACTCTTCTCGGTATGCTGGGGGCAAATGTCGTGCCAAGGTCAGCGTTGAAAGCAGCACCCGCTCATTTTAGGCAAACCCCTCAATGATGTCAGAGTCATAAGTCAACAGGTCATAGAGTAATTTCAGCTGCAGGCACAGTCAGAGTGCAGAGGACTGCCAGCAGCATGCACGCAAACAGCTGTAGGTCACACCTGATGACCCTGACTTTCTGTGGTGGGCTCTTTCCCTGCTTCCCCATTTGCTCAGGACTGGCAGCAGCTGCATTGCTATCAGGCTTGAACAGCTGTAGCGGCTTTGGCACTGCTTGTGTCCTCTGTGGCAGCTGCGCAGATGACTCAGCACCTTCCTGAGCAGCTGCTGTGCCTGAGGCAGGCTTGACCGCTGCTGCTGCTTGCTCTGCAGACAGTGGTTGTCCCTTTGCATTGGCAGCTGATCTCTCATTGACTAACGGCAACTGAATGCTTGATTGTGAAGGGGCCTGTTGCGCTGTCACATCTGAGCTTGAAGGCTTGAGCTGTGAGGGCGTGGCTGGCGTTGCTGCAACAGTGGAAGAAGAAGTCAAAGATGCAGCTGATGTTGATGGTGCAGGCTGCTGAGGCAGAGAAGCAGATGCATCAGCAGCCGACTGGCCTGCTGATAAGTCAGCAGCAATTGAGTCCTTCTGAGCGTCTTTGGCACCAAACCAGGAGGCAAAGCCCTTAGCAGCAGCAGCAGGCGCTGACTTGGCAGAGGGCCGCTGAGACTCAAAGGGAGTTGTGCGTTGTGCCGATGGGCTAGCCGGAGAGGTGGTTGCTCTTCCAGCAGCCTTGGAAATTATGCTCTGCTGATCAGAGGCATTGTGTACAGGCTGCCCTGCCTTGACTGGGGCACTTGGTAGAGTCTGACCAGCCTCCACAGGGGCACTTGCAGACAAGCCCTGGGCTTTGGCTACAGTCACGGACTTGCGCTGAGGCTGACTTGCTGACTTTGCCACAGGCTGGCTGGCTTGCACTGGCTTATCTGGCAAAGCATCTCCTGTTCTCACTGGAGCACTTGCAGCGTTTTGACCTGTCAGTCCAGCAGTGTTTGGTGGCGTGCCACTTGACTTGCTGCTGGCAGTGGCATGCGTGTTGCTGTTGTCTTGCAAGGCAACACTACCTGCTGATACATCAGGTGAAGATGCTGCATTGCTGGTCTGCGTAGAAGGGGTGACTGTTGAGCTGCTGGCTGATCCTCTGATACTTCCTCCAGCTGGTCTGTGCATTGCACCACTGTGAGACTGTGACTGCACTGCACCGCTTTGAGGTTGTGACTGAATTGCGCCACTGTGAGACTGTGACTGTCCTGACGGTGATGCTGTATTGGCTGCTGATGCTGCTGGCAGCTGTGACCCTGTGGGTATGCTTGAGTGTGGTGATGAAGCTCTGGCAGGAGATGCAGCATGAGCAGCTGTCTTTGCAGCTTGCTGATCAGCATGTGTTAAAGGTACAGCTGCATGTGCACAGTCTGTTGCTTGTTGAGGCGAGTCTGAGACTGTACTCGCTTCAGCTGCATGTGACAACTGCTCTCTGGATTGCTGCCCTGCAGGATGCAATGAACACAGTCTGCATGTGAGGTCATGTGTGAACTACACAACAGACACAGGGCATGTGCTGTGCCTGCAGATTTGCTGGGACACTGCAAGCAGACAAGCTGCATGACAAGTATTGCTTTTTGCATACACAAGCAGTTAACCACAGTTTTGGTGCGAGTTGCACCAGAGCATCCAGCTTTAACAACAACAAGAACTTGCAATGAAAATTGCTTTGCTACGACCAGCACCGGTGAGGCGCGCATTGTAAGCACAAAATGGCCAGATATTGAGACTGAATGCTGTACATAATCACTGATTGACAACGAGTAGCGATACCTCGTGTGCCTAAGCTTCTCCAGCCGTTGCGCTGCCCTGGGCTGCTTACCAGGCTGGAGCTGAAAGACTCAAAGCTTGGGACCGTCAACTGACTTGCCTGCTCCCTCAGCTGCTCAAGGGTTGGCACAGTCACCTGACTGGCCTGTTCTCTCAGCTGCTCAAACCTTGGGACAGTCAATTGACTGGTTTGTTCCCTTACTTGCTCAACAAGAGAAGACGCTGAAGCAGATGCTGACTGCTCTAGCTTTGCTGTGGACTGTGAAATGCTGTCTGCAGACTGCTCGATCATTTGGCGCGCCTGCTGCATGAAGTGTGAAGCCAGACTGCTAGCGGAGGTGGTTGACTGCGCTTCGTCCTGATCAGAGGCTGATGAGCTCTCTGCACTGGACATGAGGGAGAACGAGGTGGGCCATGCGTTGGCAGCACCTGTGAACAGCCTCAGTCAACATAAGGTGAGTATACATCGAGTGGACCTACAAGGCATGAAATGAATGGATGCATTTGCAATGCTAATATTGATTGCCAAGTCAACAAAACAGAGCTCATGCAGACACTGCTGCAGGCAAAAGGAGCAAGCTATCAAAAGTTCAGGTGCATGTCAGCTTGTCAACCGCCATTCAATGTAGAAGTGCTGAGACTTTGGTACCAAAAGCCAGCAATGTGTGATGGTGGTTATGGTGTAAGTTGCGTGATCAACCAAAGAGGGCTTTCTGCTTGTCTCACCTACATCCGGGAAGCGCTGCTGTACTGCATCTACAAGCCAGCCTGACTCAAGCTGCGGCATTGTAAACTGTGGCAGGCTGTCAAGGCGTGGGAGGCTCAGAGGGTGAGCACTCACTTCAGCACTAGCGTCAGCATGGCTTGTATTGTCCCCGGATGGGAGGAAATCTGCAGCAACAATAGCTTGAATCTCGATGAATTTGTGATGGGGCTATCTATGATGGAGAAACAACTCTTGAACTACACATGGCTAATGTCTCAATTCTGTGCCATCTCAGGCCTGGGAATGTGTGGCATCGTTTTGGCTGCAGAGCATGTGTGTCTGTTGCGATGCAAAATGGTGTAGGTACCTGCTGCTTGCTGCCGCCAATCTGCCACTCTTGCAGAGGCATTGTCAAAGTCAGCCTGAAGCTTGCCTGCCTCCTGTGAAAGGATGCCGTTCATCAGACACTTCCACTCCTGCATGAAGCATCAAAGATTAGGAAGAAAAACATTTGGGCTCGTCTGATTTACTGGTCAAGCAGCTCCAATGCTGACCTCAAGGGCAGCTTGAGATCTTTCAGTCTCCACAGCCAGACTGTCAGAAGCCTGAAGTAGCTGTCGGTGGATTTCTGCCCCAACCTCCTCAGCCTTCACTGACGCTCTGTTGATTGCATGGCCGGCGCTTGTCTGCGACGCCCGAAATCCTACCTTGCAGTGTTCAGCAGCATGGCTGGCCACCTGACACAACAAGCAATTGTGTGCTTGCGCCTCAGAATATAGCTGTGAGCTTGTCAGGTTGCTGCGATTTACCTCTGAGAGCAGAGAAAACCCTTTCACACCAGCTGCTGTGAAGAGAAGCCCAGGGGCAGCTGGGTTTCGAGCCATCTCCGACAGCATCTGAAGCTGTTGCATATGGTGCCGCCTCGTGCCTTTGCCATGGTAAGACTTGGCCATGCTGTGACTTGGCGCCTGTTTTTTTTGAGTCGTGCTACGACATGTGAGATGCTGCAGAAAGTGCTTTCCAGCTCTATGCGGTCTGCGCTGCTGCGATAGCGCTCGAACAGATGGGCCTGAGCGTAAGGTCGCTGTCTGGCGCGGTGTCGTCATGTTGCTGAGATACGCCACCCAGAAAAGATTGTTCTGCTCACCGACTGATCACTGAGTTACAGACCAACAGCTGCACGGTATGTCAGCCCTGGTAGCGTGTCTGCAAGGCGCTGCTAGGCGCTTTCAGCTTCGATCGCGTCACAGGGGTGCTGCCTTCTCACGTACAAAAGTCCCCGGCTCACAGACCCGCTGGGCCAAGCGGCTGGTGCAACGAGCTGAAACCCTCAGCTCGTTAGCAGTTGGTCGCACTCGTTCTTGCCGACTTGCCTCCGTCAGCGGACGGTCGGCTACAGCAGACAAGACGCTACAAAACGCACAGACCCAACGGTCTGCAGGCGTTGCATTGACCGCTGTCGGAAGTCGTGTACCCCGATTGCAATATCATCCTTTTTGGCCGCGCCTGATCAGGCAACACTTCCAATTTTGCAAATTGGGAACCGTGTTGCAGTGTCGGAAGCCTTGGCAAAACTCCGAGATCTACGCTGTTGAACGCACATTATGGCTTTTGCAAATGGCTCTGACGACGAGGTCAGGAGGTTGCGAGAAATTGTGGCAAGACTATCCGCACAGGTGAGGGTTGCAGCCTGTCAAATTGCTCGCGTTTGGTCTTGTTGATTTCACCCTTGCAGGTTGAACGACTCAAGCAAGAGCTTGGTCAGCTGCATGGTACCGACACAGTAGCTCTCAAGTGAGATTTCAAGCGCTTGCCATTCAGTTTCGGCAGGCATAGACAGGTCTGTCCGTGTGCAGGCGAGCGTATCAGAGTCAGGCTCAGCATGTTACAGCGTTACAGGAAGAAAGCACTGTACGCTTGTGGCTTGCAGAACAGTGCACCTACATTCTGTGACCATATTTCATTGCTCAATTACTTGCAGAGAATTGAAGCCAATATAAACTCCTTGCAAGAGGACCTGCTGCAGTCTTCTGATATTGCACAGGCGGTATGTGGCCAATTGGTCTGCTGTCTGCATGGCAAGACGCTGTCACACAGAAGTTGTGTAAAAAGGCTAAAGTGATGAGCCCAAACTGTTGTTACAGGTGATAGAGACTGGCGCTGTCGCAGCAGCATCATTTGCAGTAACTAGAGTCATCAGGGCTTCGCCTTTGCAGGCTAGTGATGCAAAACTGTCACAAAGCACATAGCATAAAGTAGTTATGCAGACCTGTCATGAAGCGCACAGC
Organism: Trebouxia sp. TZW2008; assembly: GCA_002118135.1. Classification (NCBI taxonomy): domain Eukaryota; kingdom Viridiplantae; phylum Chlorophyta; class Trebouxiophyceae; order Trebouxiales; family Trebouxiaceae; genus Trebouxia; species Trebouxia sp. TZW2008. The sequence continues at coordinate 37,783 of BDIU01000133.1, forward strand.
ATACACACTGGCTTCTGCACAAGCGCTGGCTGGTGCAGGACCTGAAGAGCGTATCCTCTTTGTGCAGTGGCATTTGGGTCTGTGGTGCTGCCTTTCTTGGGCTGCGCCTCATCAAAGGAATCTGTCATAAAGCGGTGGGTGCGGGTTTTCTTGCTGCAGCGCAATTTGAATTTCATCTTGCAGTCAAGCCATGTATGTGCTTGCATACTGTCAATTGACAATGCTATCGGATGCTTATCATGCTGACATTAATTTTTGCTTGGCAGTGGGCATCAGGATATACAAATCCGGCATTGAAGCGGCAGCTGTTGGCAGATTGGAACAGGCTGCAGGTATGTTCTGATGCTCAAGGATGCCAACAGCGTTGTCAGGTGCTGTGAGGCTTGCTCCATTGCATGTTGCCACGGCAGCTTGCACAGTCAAGACACTGCCCTGGTAAAAATGGAGGCATCTGTGGGCACCAGTGGCTTGCGCTGTCTGATATCGACATGGACTGCGGTAGCCTTTATTTGAACTGTGCAAGCTGTTCACTGTATTGCCCTGCAGAACAGTGTCCAGATTGTGCCTTCTGTGATGCCCTTCAAGCAGTACGTTGTGTGTTGTGCAGGAGCGCGTCCAGATAATGTCTGCACTGCTTGAATGGAGAGCACCAGATTATGCGCTGCCTCAGTATGGTGCTGCTCCAGCTATGGCTATGCAAAGTCCCTCAGCACCACCTTTGCCAGCAGCAACAGAGCCACCGACTGAATGATATAGTATGCTGCCATATGCATGATTCGGCATGACACAGTGCCACTGTAGACAGAGCTTTCAACAGCAGAAACAGTTGGGCTGAAGCAGATGTGAACCACGCAGACCCTGTGGTCAGCTGCTAGCATCATGCTGTGCAGCTGCAAGCAACTGTAGGCTCCTGCATTGCACTGCACTTGTTGAGGGTTTCATTCGTATCAGAGTCACAGCTGAATCATACATGCCAACAGCATATTGCTGCTGTGTTTGTCAGCACGTATGGGTGACATTCAGCTTTGCAGCCCTGGGCGTAAGCGTTCTTCCAGCCTTGTGTAGCAAGCTACATTGGCTGTCATCATTCATCGCACACTTCAAGGCTTTTTGCAAACGTTGATTGCCTTTACAGCAGACATAATAGCCTTATACCGCTCTCTACATTGTATAATTCACGACTAGAACAACCAGCATTGTTGGCATTCACTTGACAGATCAAGCAAGATGGCAAGCTCATTGACCGAGACATGCAGTTGCTGATGGCATCTGGGAAAACAGAACGCAAAATTATTGTGTGGCACACGTGTGCACCTGCCTAGTCAAAATTGAGGTCCTACAGTTATGCCATACACCGAAAGTTATAAGTCTTGATGCAATGGCAACATATATAACTTATAGTAAGACCCAACAAACATATAATAGTGCATGTTATATTAGTCATGCTGTTCAAGCAGATCCAGTTGAAATAAATTCATGCCTAAATACAGAAGCGCAAAGACTACGACGACTGCCTGAAACAGGCTGGGATTGACTGGCCCATTACCCCTGACAACACTGCACATGACTATCGCTGCCTGCTATACAGTGGATTGCATTAAGTTGAGGCCAGTTGACATGCATGCAGAAGCTTCTGTACTCAGAAGCAGCCCAGAATGCCATAAATCACAGAGCCTTGCACTGCTATAGCCTGTAACTCAGCCATGAAACTCAGACCTTAAGATCGTCCAGATGGCTACAAGACTTATGATACATGTGCCATAACAGCATGGCCCTCAAGTTGCACAAGCAGAACAATTGATGCCATCAGCATCATGCTGAAAAGCAACCTGTGGTATGTATCACAACCTGATCATGCCATCCAGTAAATGTCCTGGGCACACATTGCCACAGGCCCTTGCAGTAATCAGCTAAGAAGACATCATATAAGTGAAACTGGGAATGACTGCTTAGCAACTGACTCTTGCTAGCAGTTGAGCTGCTTGCTCTCTTTGAGTATATAACAAGGCGCATACATGATAATTAGCATCAGATGATGACAGCAACCCCAGCTTGTGCACAAGCATCTCGCACTTCATCAATCCAGGAGCTGATTAGATTGCATTGCACATTGCCACTGTCCTTTGAAAACAGTTCCAGGAATGTCAGAGAGTCAAGGGACAGATCCAGATTATTGCAGCAAGCATTGTTGGCCAGATCCATGCTGAGCATGCAGACAAGAAGCAAGTATGTATGCCGATCGTCCTTGGCAAGACCGCATGTTCAAGGCTGTCTGGGCGCATGCAGCATCAGACCTGCATCAGCAACACGAGATGTTGCACAGCAAAGGTCTACATGCATTGCAAACAGAACTGTGTTGGTCTAGTAGACCAATAGCAAAACCAAGCCATTATTTGGGCGGGGCCAACATATTCTCAGTGAGATGGCTGGTGCCTGCACATATAGCCATATACCTATGGAGTTGCTGTGTCACTTCAACAAGCAATTCGCATACAATGCAAATCATATGCACAGCATTTGCATGCTGAGCAGCATTGACATATCAGCTGATAGTACCAGACAAAGCCTTGCAGCTGCAGATAATGTGGGACATGTTTGACGAGCTACAGGAGGTTCATGCTGTGATGACTGGGTCCAAACAGCATGTCCTTACCTCAAGTGGTCCTTACTCAGAAGCACCACTGCATTCTGACTGCATAGCAAGAGCCTATTGTCATGCCAAAGCATCAAGAGCAAAGCAATGCTGCATTCAGTGACTGGTGTGAAGAAGCAAGTCACCTGCGCATGCTGCTGAAGCAAGGTCAGCTCTTTCTGCAGACTGCTGTTCTCATCTGTAGTTTGCTGTAGGTTGCATTGCATTTGCTGTAGGTGGTGAGCAGCAGATGTGTCGGCCAGCTGAGCCTTGAACACCTGGTCCACCAGGGCTTTGTAGGTTTCCACAAGGCTTGCCATCTGTAGCGACGTCAGTGCATTTTGTCATTGTGTTCTGGTCACGCGCTTAGATTTGCAAAATGCATCAAGTGCTGCAACTGTCATCTGCGTGCGGGCAGGAACCTTGCTTCTTTGGTTGCATGAGGCAGGAGTGATGCAAAGGAAGGTCAAGCAGCAGACGCCAGCAGGAAGCAGCACAGAAGTGATGTCCCTCACATCCATTATGAGATTGGACTTTGTGATAAAAAGCAAACTGTTGATGAACGCAAACTACCACTGCTGTCTGCTGTCTGAGTACCTTTTTTGCGTATGCTGCAAGCATATTTGCCCTTCTGGCACGCCCCCTACGAGCAGAGTCTCGATTGGCAATTGTCCGTCTTGCTCTTGCCCTCTCACCTGAGGCTCTTGCCATTGAGACCTTGCTGCCTGACTTACTCTTACATCTATTGCTTTGATGCTGAACCTGCGATGCAGAGCGGTGCATGCATCACAATGTCTGACACAATGAATGCATGCTTGCTTGGCTGTGTTCGCGGACCACGTGCCGGCTTGCGCAGGATCAAGAAAGGCATGCATTACTTTCGTCGACTGAAAGTTGCAGCAAACTTCAGGTGCTGGTCGTGACTTGATTGCGCTGCACCGCTGTCTCCTTCCCAAGCTCTGTCTCAGTTTCGGCGGTTTCGAGCATGCTCTCTCGTGTCCAGAGCCGGCACTGATTGGATCCATCTGCATAAGCCTTATGGTTGTTGTCAACAGAAGTCAAAACAGTGCGCCACCTCACGAATGCTGCGCAACAATGACTTCCAAAATGCCGGGAGAACTTGTGCGACAACTGCTGACAATAGCCAGTTCATATTTGCGCTAACGGGAGGCATCAAGCGCTATGCATGCGATGCAGTGCGACCATCAGCCGCAATGAACTCTGAATTGCCTACCCTTGTCGTTGAAGAGCTCCTCGAGGGGATGACGTCGAGCCGGCGACCTGGCAAGTGATGTTCGAGGATCGACTGCTACATTTGCATACGTGCATACAATGCACGAATGAGCATGGGACGCATTGCGCAACGTTTGTTAGCGGCAGCGAAGTGGCAGCGTGGTGGACCGTTGTCGCCTGATCAGGAATTTGGGTAGCTTCGCTTGCAATTTTGTATCATAGCTGCACGTGACAATGGCTTAGTCAAACCATGCTGAAAATGCGTCAGCACTATGGTGCGTTGTGCATTCATTTCGGCCTGCAACCCAAGCCATCTTTGCCTGCTTCGCCATTTATTTATCGCATCAACAAAGGGGTTGGGCACTGGGCAAAGGCAGCCGCCTGCTGAAGCTCCGAATATTTTCACTCTTGAGCGCGCCATGTTTATGATAATATTTAATTTATGTCCTCCCGTCTTTCATTCAAAAACTAATGTCATGCATCATGTCGGGCATGCTGTGTGCGAGGCAGTTGCAGCACATCGGAACCATGATGTAGTATCAGCATATGCCTTGAGAGCCCCATGGGCAGGCTCAAGCCACCGTAGTCAGACACGCAAACACCACAAGCTCGTCAGATGGTTTAAAAAGATTTTTTCAGGAAAGAAAGCAACTAGCACCAGCAGGGCAAACATCAGCAGCACGTGCACTGTACAGACATATGCTGACAAACACGGTGAAACTGATGAACAACAAGCACTCTGTAAGACAACTGCACGCAGCTGGAATTCTTTCTGCAGGCACTAATGGTTACACTGTTGGCATTTTATGAATACACAAATGAGCATGCGGGTCAGAACAACACCAGGGATCGAAGTTCAAAGGACAGAAGAGCTGACAACTGTATCATCAGAACAGTCAGATTGACAGAATGCTGTTTTGAGTCAGGACAGAACACTGCTTTGCGCTGCAATAACCTGAAAAGTGCAAAAGACCTGCTAGACCCATCAAGACAAGCAGAGTGACAACAAGAGTATGGTCAGAGTTGAGTGACAACAGAGCTGAAGAAGAGGAGCTGCTGTGACTCACACACATCAGGCATGAGCAACAGAGGGGGCACCCACTATAACACAATGCAAGTACACTATGACACCAGCCTAAGCGGTGACTGCTACAGTGTCTGGACAGTTTAGCACAAAATGGCATTCTGCAAGGTGCTTTGCATTCAAGGTCTGGACCAATTTCACGTTGACAGTATCTGAGACATCAACAGTATATGTGCAACTTTCAGAAAGTCGAGATTGTTGCCCAGACCTGATGACCAAGTTGTGACTTGCATTGCAAGATGCATTTGGAACGTTTGCTTTGCTCTCCATAAGCATAGCAGTGGCGTCTGTGAAAGGCATCTGCATGGGCTGTTGCAGTGTATTTCTTGGCACTTTAGCCATGTGCTCCTCAGCAAGAGGCTGAGGCAATGCAGACTCAGGCACCTGGCTTGCGCGCTTTCTGCACAACACGCTTGAGAGGCGTCCTGGCCATTGGAAGGCATCCAAGCGCATCAGCAGCTCCTTGATGTGACCAGCAGAAACAACGACTCTGTACTGCAGCAGACGAAGCATTTCCAGCTCCATGGCATTGATCTCCTGTTTTGTGACACCACCAATCTTGGCATAAAAGGCATTATTGTAGTACTTGTCATCCATCAGCTTGGCAGCCAGCATGACTGCTGTGATGAGCAAGCGGTGTACAGTCCAGGAAGTGACTACAATTTCCTCTTCAGTCTGCATGGCACAACAGCAGTGTCAGAATGCATGTGGTTGGCAAAATGACGCCATCGCCAATGCATGACTACATGTGCAAGGATTTCAGCATGCAAAGCTGTGCTGCATTTTTGTGTTGAATAGCAGACACCGCAATGCAATCAAGATGGGACTGTTCTGAGGGCAACAGGTGAAGTCACACCTGTGTCAAGCGCTTGAGATAAGACCACGCCATCATAAAACAGACTGGACTGCATTTGGAATACTTGGCAATACGCAAAATGTAAGCCTTCACACTTATTGGTGGCGCCTTGCTGCAGCGGAAGCAGCGCGCAATGCCGGTGTCCTGCAGCAGAGCTCAGTCTGAGAACGAGCATGTTTTTTAGCTGTGTGAGTATTGGGGCAGCCTAACACCAGTGCCGCAGCTGAAGCCTGAATTTTACCGTGTGACCCTCTGCATCATTGTGCTGGACTACACGCTGCAATGCAGCTGCCAGCTTGTGGATGTACAAGGGGACTTCCTGGCTTGTGTCTAAGTGCTGCATGACGACCAAAACTGTGAGACTACTGAGCATGTCAAGGAAGTTTCGCAAAACATTGAGCCGAAACCGGCAAAGAGAAGACTCGCCAAAGAGCTTACCCAGCAACTGCAGGGCAGAGAACCTGCCTCGCTCGTGCTATAACGACAGAGTCCTGAGCAGCTTAAGCCTCTGTTAACTAATTCACAACCGCTTGCACAGGCTTGGCTCATGAAGTCAAGATCAGCCAAGCGATCAAACTGCTGTCATGATCAAGATTGACACGGTGTCGCAGCTGAATGTGCAAGATTAGACATTACGTCGTCTGTCGCCAGGTACGACTGTGCAAGCCTGATCTAGAGAAAGGAAGCCATTGTATGCAGCCAGGCAGTCAGATCGTGCTGGATGCGACGATTTTGAGCCTGTCTAGAGGTTATACTCTAGATCGGCACAGCAGGCGCGTGCGTGTGGGTGCCGACACAGAGCAAGTAACAGCAACAACACGTTTTCCGGAACCCCCAGAAGTTACTAATGAACCAATCAAGTGCTCGGCGCTACCAAACGAAGATATCAATTTTAGTCATGGCAACCTTCTTGCAGCAGGTCAGCCTTTCAAAGGCAAGGGACAGAGCAAGGGCCTAGCCCCGACCGTCAAACACGTTCAGTGGACAAAATCCTTGCAAGTGACGAGCGAGTTTAAAAGTCTTTGCAAGTGAAGTGGATGGAATGAAAAAGCTTTCTCATCATTACAAGCCTAGCTGCTCCTACATCACAGACAAGACAAAGCAGCAGGAACAGGTTGGAAGCACCATGCAAACAAAAATTCTCATGAACACAGATAAACTTCGCCTCACTGAAATAGCAGATCAAATCAGCACTTGATATGAGCTGCAAATGCAATGCAAAGACATGACCAATGGCTGCAAACTAGCAGTCAACCTTCCTGAAATCCTTCTTTGTCCAGTTGCTTCTTGAAGATTGGGAGGCAGTGCCTTGGGGTCATTTCACCACACTGCCACTGAGATCTCCAGCCAAATTGGAGGCACATGGATTGCTCATGACAAAATCGCTCAGCTGTTGAACCTGCAAGATAGCAGACTCAAGGATGCATCACAAATTTGGAGCACAGATGAACATGATCCAAATGTGCTGTCCTGGGACATGCACGCAGCATTTTCAGCAAAAGTATGTGCAGCGGTTCACCTGACAACCATGGCTTTCCTCTGCTTTGCTGGAAGTGCAGCTGTAGCTCCCTCTGCTGCAAGTGTCTACGTCCACAACACACATAGTGGCGTCATAGTCAGTGGTGCAACATGAGACCTGACAATGAACATGATGCTGACAAAGAAAGGGTTACTGCCATAAGAGGTTCAGGAACCAAAGCACCATGCCTGGAAAACGCTTGCAGATGGATGCCTAAAGAGTGTACTGATTGCAGAGCACCTGTCCTAGCAGAAGCAAAGTTGAAACAGATTTTGAGCCAGGATGCAATGCTTAGAAACACAGCCTGCAGCTGCACTGGAACACCTGCCCGTGACCGAGGCATAGGCAGTCTGTTGAGCGAGAGTATGATTGTTAGCAGCTTAGTACAGTCAGAGCTGGCAAGCTTGGCTGCAAGCAGCAGGAAGGTGTCTGTTGGCCATGTGTCAGCTTGAGTTACGGCTGCAGATATGCAGCATGCTACATACTTTTCAGCTGGAAGTGTGGTCAGTGCTTCAAGACATCCAAAATTTGCTATGACAAAGGAGCTAGCAAGACTACAAAATGCAACACATGCTTTGTTGTACATGAATTGTTGACACTTCTCAAGCAAGCAAGCACAAAAAGCAGTAGTGGCCGCTTCAACCCAACAACAGCTGACAGTTATATACCTCGTCCACCTGATCAGCATGTGAACTCTTACTCAGGCGATGCTGCTGCCCTGAGTCAGCCTCTTGACGACCATTGGCGGCAGCATTTCTGGCCACAACGGTTTTGCTGCTGTCCATGCCAAGCCATTCCCCAACATCCCCAGCCTCTGTCATGTCTGCTTCTGCCTCAGCAGCCTGTTGGTCTGCTCGGCCGCGGTCAGAGCTGACACGGCTGCTTGAAGGCCCCTGCACACCACTCCAGCCAGCGCAATGCAATGCAGTCATTCCATACTTTGCTCATGTGCTGTTGCCTGCTGCTGCAGACTCAGGGCATCTGTCATTGCTTGTTTGACCCCTTGTGAGGTCTTTATGACCATTCACACCTAAGATTGACTCATCAACTGATGTTGTCCAACGCCTAGCTGACCCCATGGTAAACAGCAGCTTTGCAGTCTGCCAAACTTTGTCAACTTGTGTGTCCTACAGTCTCGCTGTCAAAGAGAAAACTGGAGGGAACAAATTGGAAAACCCAGCAGACCAACAACAACCCAGCGGACCTGCTAGTGTGGCGCAAATCTTGATGGCAAGACAGCCGGAATATGAAGAAAAGCAGTTGAAGCTTGTGGGCAGCTGACAGAAGCTTTACATCCTATTGAGCTGCCCTGCAAAGTGCAAACGTATTGCTCATCCTCCCTGGTCCCTCTTGTGTTGTCATTCACTCATGCTGCAGATAGGATGGACTGCACTGTGGCACAAAATGCAGCAAAGGCTCTGCCCATTCACGTAATGCTGGCCAACAACAGGTGAGTCAGAGCATGCCAAGGCAAATTTAAACTGCATACAAAAGGGCAACACTTGAGCACCTGTGGAGCGCTGCCATGTGAATCTTCATGTGCCTCTGAGGCAGAGCCAGTGTCCACTTCCATGCCAGCCTGGGGGTCAGGGAGGGTGGGGTCCCCCTCTGGAGTGGGTGTGATATTTGGCTTCTTGATACCAGACAAGGCAGCTGCTTGATCTTCAGCTCGCTTGCGCTTCTGACCTAGAGTCACCGTAGCAAAGCAAGCATACTCACTCATGAATAGGGCTCTTGGCAAGCCATAATGAATTGCTGCAGCCTGGCCTGTGGCCTTCGAAGCCATTTTGACTGTTTCATCAAGCAAGGCCGACAGCATATTAAGCTGCATCACCCCTATGCATTATGGTCATAGCTGGCATGCAGTGCTACTGCCCAGCATTGCAGAAGCATGTCAGGATTGCGCTGTCAGGACCATAAAGACATCATGCAGCTCTCAATGCAGTCTACCTTCAACAGGAGTCTCAGCAGTCTGCTCAAGGGCATCTGCAGCTGTGCTGGCTTCAGAGGCGGCTGCTGATGCTGTAGGGCCATCGGCTTGTTGGCCTACAAATACACATGCCACCAATGCAAATGCTGTGCTGTTATGCTGAGCGTCAAAACTTCACAGAGGCTTGAGGCGCATCTATGCAACTCAAGCGCTACCACGGCACACGCATATACCTTCACCAAAGACAAAGCTGGGCAGGTCTTTCTGCTTCAGGTGGCGTACAACCACATCCATGCCGTCCTGCCAGTCATCCCAAGACATGACCAAATGCCGGAATTCATTGACAGGGCCATTCAGATTGACGCTGCTGTTGCTAGCTCTAGATAGCGTAGTTGCTGTCATCTGTGTTGAGCGCTTCTTTAAGGCCATGTAATATAGGGTGCTGTAGGAGTTTGTGCCGTGTGCTGGGCTCTTGACTGCCTTGGGCCAAGGCCGCACGCCCACTGAGGTTTCCAGCCGTCGAACCAGTTGCCGCAGCCTGCATTGCAAAGACTGTGTCATGCAAGTTGAGTTGTCATCATGCCTTTGCAGACGGTAACAGGCATTGCTTGTGCCCCATTTCAGAGTCTGGCAGCACCAGATCCTTGGTCTGAGGGGTCTTTCCCGCCTGGATATCTTGTTTGCTGGAACGTCACTTGGCAAGCTCACTTTTGCTGACACATAAACCAGCACCATTGCGAGCTGACAGATGCTGACACATAGACAAGCAAATGTAACTTGGCCAGTCATGTGGGAATCACTGCTTTTCACATGACTCAAAGCTTTACGTGACGCTCAAGGAGATTGTGCAGACTCAACATGCAATGCAGCAGCATGCAGCGCAACACTGTTTGTGCAGTGAGAGACTGAAAGGCAAAATACATGCAGCTGACTTTGCAGGCAATTCATATGCATGCAAGGACACACCGCCTCCTCAAAGCATCTGCAGCATATGCACATCTGAACAAAACAGCACCCAACCTGGAGTGCACCCAGCCCTCCCAAGCCCTGAACTGTTGCTCATTTGCAGCCACAACCTCAACCTGCAGGTAATTCTTAAAGTGCTGGAAGAACTTGTCCTCCTCAAATAGCCTGGACCAGCTGACCTTGCCTGGCCGGCTCAGGAAGTCATCACAGATAGTCACTCCACGCACGAATTCATCCTACAAGCATGGTTGGCCTGCAGTTATGCTTTTGAACAAAGTGGCAGGATTCTAACACCTTGATTGACAAGCTGTATGATGCCTGAAGTACATGACAGATGAAAAGGCATGATTGCATCCCCATGGCAGCTGATGATAACAATAACAGTTACACATTCCAGCACATATGCTAGGTGTGTATGGCCCGAGTCCTGTCTCGCCATGGCAGCTAGTGCATGGCAATGCACCTTGACTCCAAGCCATGACATGTAATACAGTGCATGTACTGTTCCCTGACAGGCAAGAAGACACAACCCTGACAGCTGGTGTGTCTACTGTGCTATGGCATGCAGATGTACTGGCTATGAATACGCCTTAGGAGTCTGTATTGCATGCAGAAAATGTGGGGCATGATGCGTGTGTTCAGAAGGCAAGACATGACTCACCATCATGATCTTGAGAGTGCTGTCTGAGACATTGTAGCTGGAGTTCATACAAGGGTAAGCTGGCGTGATGATAGGCATCAGGTGACTCTGATCTCTGTAATCAAGCCGAGGATCCCACTGCTTCATTCCCATTGGGTTGTTGTGATCAATTTGTTGCAATACAATTGGGGTTGGCCATCGCCAGTTGCAGTATATCTGCAAGCAACCGCAAGCAAATTTGCCAAGACATGCAGACCGTCACTGCCTATATTGCTTTAAAGAATGGGCTTTTGGGCAAAACCTTGCTGCTTGTACTGTACACAAGGCCAACGCAAGCACAGCTTGCAGCAATAGCGAGAAAGGAATGGAAAACTCTATGCCATCAAGTCACTTAACTTGAGTGCTGTAACAGAAGCCTCTGTGAACAATAGCAGCCCAAAATGTCAGCACTTTGCAGTCACAGCATCAACAAGCCAAAACATGTCACTTACTGTTGGCAGATTCAATGTACATACAAGAACAGACAAGAACAGATGAGCAGCTAGACAAGCAACTAAAGCATAGCTACCTTGAAAAATCTGAGCATAATTGTGCTGGCAACACCCTTAGGGTATAGTCTGCAGATGTATGCAACCAGAATGGCCCAATTGACACCTCCAAGAAAGCCTGTAACATTAGAATACACTCCTCTGCGCTCTGCCCATAACTTCATGGCCTTGAGAGCAAGTCTGAAATCTATGATCTGATCTGCGCCAACTTCTGCTAGGATGGTATCTGTCACTCTACAGCCATTGAGTGCTCTCACACTCTGCTCATCACAGTTGCGTAGAGTGGACTGTGCACGCACATCCAGGTCGTCTGGCACGATTGGCAGCTGTAGCTGAGCATAAAGAAGATCGATGGAGATGCCGTGCAGCTGCAGCAGCACCAGAATTTGTCACAGCTCTGGGTGACCATTACAGCAGGAGAATGGGCAAGGACAACCTGTACAGAGAGCAGCCAAGTCCAGCAGGATTGCGCCTGAGAGCAGCAACTCATTTACCTGGAATTTGATGACTGGCACATAAGAGTCTGGCACAGCCTGCAGTTGAGTAACGCCAGGAAGCTCCTGCAACGAACAGGCTCATAAGTCACGCTGGCATGAGGTTTTTGTCTAGGCTTGATAACATCATGATAGGCCGCATGGATGCACAACCTGATAGAGCGAACATGCTGTGGTTCCCCTCAGAGCATGACTTACCATAAGCATTGACTGCAAGCATGCAGGCTCAAGACCAAAGAAGTCTGTCTCTCTGCAGACATGTCTGGGTCCAACACATAGAGTATCAATATCAGCTCCTGCATACATGCACAGAGAACATGAGAGGGTATTCTGTTGCATTCCTTGCAAACTTTCTGGCAGCAAAGCCAGCATGAGGCAACACTCAACAAAAACACTTTACCTGGACCATGCACGCCAAGACGGTATGAACCAAAGGTGAAGATTTTGGCATTGCTGTCAGAAACAAATGAGTCAGCAAGCTCAGCAGCACGCCCAACCCTTTTTACCCATTCCTTGACCAGCTTGTCAAGCGTCCCAAGAACTTCTTCTCTCAGTGCTGACTCCTCAATGCTCTCATATAGCCCTTCTTCTTCAAGAAACTGCAACAGGAGGCTAGGTCAGGTGTACTGGTGATATGGCTGCAAACAAGGAAGCCAAGGCTGACCTGTTTCAGCTCAGCTGTCTGTTTTCTGTCTAGGGGTGTGGGCAGCGCCTCGCTGATTGCCTCAATCTTGTATTCTTTGACCGGCGGCATGACCCTGCGCCAGCAACTAGCTTACTGCAACAAGTGCACGACACCTTAAGTCTACAAGTCGGGCCTTGAGAGCTGCCTCGAGGTCCGCAGCAGGCACAACACCGCGGCACAGTTTCGTCGCCTGGTGTGGCTGTGCAAATGTGGCGCTTCTGCTGTTGCTGGACTATGACATGCATCCTGACAAAGCTTCAGACCGCGATACGTGCACATGCGCATGGACGTGACTAGGGCTTGCGGCGTGTGGGCAATGTCTTGGCAATCTCTGTTGTACTGCCTTTCAGGCTGCCGCGATGTCATTGTGCGAGCGGGGAACATGGTTGTGGGGCACATAGAGGATGTTTGTCAAGGAGAAATATGACGGCAGTGGAGTGTGCCAAGGCTGTGAAGTTTGCTGTATGGCAAGTACTGCGGTTGAAGGGGTTGACCATCTGGCAGAGGCTGCAGTTGGCCATCCTCAAGATTGTGGCCGTATGTGGCTATCACTATGGCAAGTACCTGTCGTACGTGGAGGCGCCTCAAGAATCGGGTCAGACTGCAACGCGTGAGGAGGCTCTGCAGACTTCTCACATCGTCAGCAGGTCTGATTGTTCCGCAGACATGCCGCGTCATGGAGATGAGGTTGCATGCATCTCACATCGTATGGAATCTATCTGCAGGCTGGGTGATCGGCAGCCCAGAGTCGACGGTCACAACTTCATAGCGGTTGTCCTGCCAATCTTGGCACGGTCAGAGCTCGACCTGGCTCTTCTTTTCAAAGTGCTGCAGCACCTTTCCAAGCAGAAGCGCCCAGCAGATTTAATTGTTTTGGTCGACGACGGCAGCCCACTCACCATCCCCAGTGTCATCGCAAGTCAAGGGCTTGCTCTGATCCATCTGAATAATAACAGGGGACCAGCAACAGCCCGCAACTGTGGAATCGCCTTGGCAAAGGAGCGTGGTGCGAATGTCATCTGCTTCTTGGACGCTGACTGTCAGCCTGCTAGTGACTGGATTGCGATGATGGAGCAGGCTCAGCAGCAGACACCTGGCATTGTATGTGGCAAGACGCTGGCTGATGCAAGACACACTGCTGTGGGCCTGTATCACGAGGTGTTTGGCACACTAAACGGGCGAATGCTGGAGGATGGATCAGTGCTATACGGCTGCACATGCAACTTGTCAATCAGCCTGGCTGGCGTGGATCTGCTATTCGACACCAGCTTTCCTGCTGCTTCTTTTGAGGATGTGGAATTTTGCATCAGAGCCAAGAAAAAGGGCATTCCATTGACATATCATCCCCTTGCTATTGTGCACCATCACTTCGAGCCAAAATGGGCAGCCCTGTTCTTGCAATTCAAGCGGTATGGGAGATTTGAGAGGCAGACTGCAACGAAGCACAAGGAATACCTGCCTTGGCTGTGGTCATCTCATGAAATTTCCTGCCTTGCAGAGAATGGCCTGAAGTTCTGACAACAGATTCTGCAATTCTGTACAGCTATTTCAATTTCTGCTGAGTTTCGCGTTCTGTTTTTGGGTGATGCTCAGACACTTTGACACTTTGGCTTCTCAGCTCACAATGTCAAAACTGTGTCTGACTGCACACTCCCCCTTGCTACGTTCTGATTCGTCTGACATGGCGCTGGGATCAGTTGTGCACTTAAGTCAAGGCTTGAGTAGTTTCAGATCTTTTAGTGCAGTGCAAGCAGCGTCTGCTTGACTCTATATATATGTTCTGACTTTCAGTTTCACCTGTGCAGCAGTGCTGGCGATCAATTTTATCCTATTTGAGCAAGACATAACAGGAGAACGGTGATCGGCACCACTGATCATGCCAGTGTCTGCAGCCAGGTGTCTCCCCAACTGTCAGTCTGCTTTTGGTGCCTTCAGTCTGCCATATCTGATCGAGAGGGAGGATAGTATATTGCGTTCAATTACATCAATGTTCACATCAGAATGATGTTGAGTTGCCAGCAGCTGTAATTGGCATGCAACTGATTATCTGTCCGGATTCTGTGCTGTGTTCTACTCTGGATCTGCTTCAACTGATTCTGTTGAGGTACTCTTCAGCTCAACTTGCATTCTGTTCTGATACAGTCTGCAAAGTTGGCGGGGAACTGCTGGACTCAAGCTGTACAGTTCTGTTTGCTGCTCATCTAGTGTCATTGACTAAAGTTGCTGAGAATAAATTGGCCCTGCACTCTGCTGGCTGCACTTGGCAGCGCTTCTTGCCATTTGTCTGTGTAGTCTGCAAAGCCACTGCATGGATGCATCCTGTATTTATCAAGAGACCTGCGGCTGTGGCCAATGCGAGCTGGCCTATGATGGCCTGAATTCATGAGCTTGGCACAGGGCACACAAGCGAAAGCCATACATAGCTGATCATGAGTTGCATGTGTGTGCATTTAAGAGGGCCATATATATCTCTGTATCTCCAACTTGTGTCTATGTAGAATTTCAAAGCACACATCAGCTACTGCCACACGTCAGCTACTGCCACAGCGTGTCGCTGCGCTCACATCCTCATGCCGGGCAATACAACGAACAGACTAACAGCATTCACCTGTTCGAGCAACGTTGTTAGCAAAAGTCAACAGCATGCACAGGTTGAGCATGCTGACTTTAATTGTTGCATTTATGTGACTGGCAACGCAGCTCAAAATCACCGCTGGCTGACAGCACTGTAGCTGCTGTTTCACTGATGTTTCATGTCCCTGATGAGTGGGTCTCAGCAGGTCGGACATCAGCAGCCCAGGCCTGGGCTGCCTTCATGGATAAAGGCTCTCACTATGACAGCCAACGGTGTAGACATTTCTTTCAGCTGATCTTAGCCAATGCGCGCACCGTACTTTGTTTCAATTATGCTTTGAGATGAGCATGAAGAGTGGCTGCTGCAAGACACAATCTGTGAAATATTTGCACAAGCCTATACCACCTTTCATGGACCTTGCGCATACTGTTAGTCGATGAGCCGAAAGAATTGCTGCACAATCAGTGGTGGTCTGATCTGTCGCCTTGAGTCCTATGCCGCTGTGGGGTGTGCGCTCTATTTGTCTCCTTTGTACTTCTTTCAGAGGCCTGCAAGAGAGCAGATGCCTCGAAGCTATGCAGCATGAGACAAACGACCATTGTGCAGCAAGACACACATGTTGTCAGGCAACTCAGCAAACAAACGTGTCAAACATGCCAGAACATGGCATGTCCTAGTCGGAAAGTGCACCCTGCTAATCATACAAAATGAAGCCGGCAAAATCAGTATGAACCACTCACAATGAAGATTGAGAGAACCATCTCCCAACAAACCGTAAGCAAATCAAAATCATCATCATCGCTACTGACCTGACCAGCACGAATGCTACGTGTCTTGTGGCGTTCTGGTGTTGAAGGGTCCCTGCGCACTGCATCTCGGCTCCTTTCCCTACTGCGCTCCCTTCGTTCAGAGCGCCTGTCCCTGCTGTTGCCATTCTGCCTGCTATGCTCAGCAGACCTGCCATCCCTGACTTGCCTGTCTTTGCTGCTCTTGTGGCTGTGGCTGTGGCTGTGGCCCTCTTCATTGGGTCGCCATCTGTCATTCTGCTCATTTGCTGTGTCAGCAACATCAGGCGATGCAACAGAGCTCTTAATGCGATGTGGCTTGTCCTCTGAGTCAGACAATGAGCGTGGGTTGTCTTCCTCTGGGCCGGGAGATGGGAAAGGGGACCTTGACTTTGACCGGCCTTTGGCAGGTGAAGGGGGAACAGACTGCAGCACAACCATAGAAGTTCAAACTTGCGCATCTTCCATGTCGCTGCAACCACGATAATGAGCAAGACACAATTGTTGCAGCAGCAAGCTGGACCTTGATGTTGGCATGTAACAGCAATTTGTCAGCAACCATGCTTTGTGCATCTGAGGCACAGCTTGATTTGCCATAGTACAGCTATTTGACAGCGGTAAAATGGCACACAAACAGCCTGACCAATAACATTGCACAGAGAAATGGTAAACACTTCACTATGAAGATGCTGTGCTCAAGTGATGACTGCAGCCAACAAGGCCTCAAGGGACTCTTGCGACACTCAGGGAAAGCTTCAGGCATAGACTAATGTACAGGAACTCAATCGAGACATGGCTTACTTTTGTAACAGATGGACCTTGTGCTTTGACAGCCTTGACAGCTGCTTCCCTTTCAGCAATCTGTCTTTTGAGCCTCTCAATTTCAGTCTGCAGGACACAGCAGCATGTAGGTCACTCTTGTCGGCAGACATCATAAGCTTGCAATTTGTGATGCGATATACTGTTCCATTTAGGGTGAAGTGAACATACACATGGCCCACGAGAGCCTCTCTATCTTCTGAAGGTTCTGATGCTACAATCTTGTCGTTGCAGCGTGCAGGCTAGCACACTATGACTGCCTTCGAGAATTCAATGTCTGAACAAAGCAAATTGACATTGAAGTATTTTTCAGTATTTTGAGGATACCTCTTGCACAATTGGGGGTGGCAAGGAAGGTAGTCCAAGCCTCTGTCGCTTGTTTCTTTCTGCAATTGCTTCATTCTCCTTCTGCTGCTGCTCAAAGCGTGCTTTTGCTGCTGCTAAGGCTGCCTGACTCTTTACAGCCTGCACATCACCCTGGGCTGATGGCAAGTGAGGTTCAAGACCAGACAAATGCTTCACTGCTGTGCATCTTGAGTCTTCAGCACAGTAATGCCAGAGAGGCTCACTAGGCCCAGCTAGGGACAAACTGGAGCATTCACCTGTTGCCAACCTGTTTGGTGATGTGCTGAACTCAACAACTTGCAGTGAAATACCACAGCCAACCTCGAATCAGTCAGATTTGCAATGTAAGACGCAGTACTGCACCAGGATTGCAACGACGTAACAGCAGAACATACCTCAGGAGGTTTGTTGAGGGCTGGGGCAGGTGGCCTGGGCCCAGGGGCCCTCGGGCCTGTGGGAAAGCTGCCTCTAGGTGGCATGCCATTCCTTTGACCTACATGAGCAGTGTGCTCTGCTTGATCCAGATGCAATGGAATGGATTGCATGGAAAAAGCTGGCTGTCTGAAGCACGACACAGCTGAAAGGCCAAGTACCTTATATGCAAGCAACTAAAGCTGCCGTTACAGTATTGTTGGAACCTTTGCTACAGAACATGACAGGCTCAAGCACTTATAAGCAGTACTGGGGAGTGGCAGCAGACACAAGACAGCAAAGCAAGCTGAAGTTAGCACAAGGATCTGTGCATTGCCAGAATCAGGGTATTATGTCTCACCTGCTGGTCCATTCCTGAAAGCTTGCTGTCTGGGGCCGTCAGGCGCTTGTGAGCTGCAGCAGGACAAAGCTCGTCAACAGGACATACTGTTTAACAAGTTCTAGCAAAGGCAGACAGTCATGCATCAAAAACGTTTGCAGTTAGGTTGCAGCAGTTTGAGATTGAGCCACAGAGGAACTTGTGATTGTTTGCTGTTGTCGGTCTACTTTTGCTAGCATATGTGCCATGTTTCTACAGCAACATGTCAAGCATCAGGAAGACACCCCAATCCTGCAAACTGGCAGTGCACAGGACATGCTGTACACTGTTTGCAAAAGGGGCTGCCAGGTATAATTAGGGGCTGACCTGCTGCCTGGACCAGGCCCAGCATCCCACACCATGCCTGCTGCCAATGTAGGCTCTTGCCGATTGTTGCTTCCATCCATGCCGTGGGACAGGGACCAGCCAGATGGCCCCTGCTGAGGCTGCCCTGACTGGGGACGCATGTCCATAGCGTTGGAGGTCATGGGACTAAAGTTTGAGGTGCCAGCAAAGAAGGCTGCTGAGTGAAGGTGGGGTCCTGCAGGCCCAGAGGGTGGGGGTCCCTGAGGGGGCCGGGGTGGCGGCACTGCTGGGCCCATCATGTTGTGCTGATGAGGGTGTGCACCGCCCATCTGACCGTCAGGGTGCATGTGGTGCATCTGAGGCATGTGCTGATGCAGCTGTGCTTGCTGCTGATGATGCATTGGGGGCTGCTGTGATGCCTGCTGGATGTTGCGAATGAAATCAGGTGTCAGGCTTGACAGGAACGAGGCTGGGATGTTGTTACCCATAGACATTGGCGCACTTGCCTGCAATGTGCATTCATACCATCAGATGACTATTGATGTCCATTGCATGTCCATCCATGTGTGGCATTTGCAATGCAATTGATCATGATGCTGCTTTGCAGTACACCTCAAAACGCTGGAACAATTCTCTGAATGCAGAAGCCTCAGGGTGATACCAACCATTGATCAAGGGCAGGTCAAATTTGTCTTTCCTCACATGATTTTCTGATTGATAACTGCACGAAAGTTGAGGTCAAGCAAAGATCGCCTGGAGACAAGTCTCACCTGCATCTGCTCATGCTTCCTCTTATGCTGATTGCTGTCGTCGGCCACGGGGGCAAATGAAGGAGGTGCAGCCATACTGCCACTAAGCATGTTGAACAGCAGCCGCACATCAAATTCGCCTGAGCCAGGTTGCCCAGTGGGCTCAGCTGGTGCAGTAGGTCTGGAGTAGTGTTGGCTTGGCCCTGGCTCTCCAGATGGTGGTTGCCTTTGTGCAGCTGCAAGCATTGAAGCTTGTTTCAGAGTCCCTATGTTTGCATGAGACACTGTGCACTTGAATGATCACTGTGCATTTACAAAGGTCTGTTGAGAACAGATGCAGACACAGCTGCTGAAGATGATGCAGCACAGGGTGCTGCAACTGTCAGCAATGCCATAGGTATAGGCATGCATAAAGATGTATGCACAGCATTGGACTTGCTGTAGGTCATGCTTAGCAGGCGGGATTCTATAGAGCGCGCGATCACATGACTGTCTGGGAAACAGCATGCTCACCAGAATGCATGGCCCCCCTGGACCCCTCCATGCGCCTACCCTGGTCCTGCATGCCCTGATCTCGGCCATGAGGCAAGTGATTTTGGCTTCGTATTGATTCTCTTGTCCTGTTTGACTGAAGTGGCCTTTGATACCTATGCTGGTCTCGTTGCCTGTCTGCATGTTGATTGTGGCTATGCCTACTGTGAGCAGGCACATCAGGGTTGTCAACGGGCAAAGCATGTGCAGTGGTGGGGCCCCAACTGCGATCAAATTGCTCCTTCTTGCTTCGGTCACTCTACAGCACAAAGTGTCCCTCTAAGTTGCCCTGATCGACTTGCAGCCTCAGTTGGCCAGGCAGCATTTATTCAGGTACCAGCAAGCACCCTTGCACATTGTCTGAGAGCAGCAAAAAACATAATCAGCAAGACAGCAGCGGCCCTGAAATGTTCAAACAGGCAGGTGAAAACGAGATGCCAATTTTTTGAAAACCATACGGTCCAGGGCTCTAAGCTGCCTTGCAATGCAGTCATGACCCTCAGCAATCAAGCGCAGACATGGCCTTTGGCCTTTTTTCCCGAGGTCTGCTTTTTGTTTTTCTGCGCTTTGTTCTGACAAGCTTGTGGGATCGGCAACCCCACAGCACCAGCCCAGACTGCAGATACCTCTTGCTGCTCTTGCTCCTTTGTCTGTGCTACAACTGCAGGTGATTCCTCTTCCTCATCTCCTTGAAGCATAGAGTCATCATACGTAAAGTCAAGCTCCCCCATATGATCTTCTGGCCTGCAATGGCACAAGCTGTGAGCCTAGCTCATTTCATGTCTCGATTTGGAGCTGCCAGCTTGACTTACTCGGCAGCAGCATTGCCAAAAACCTGCTCTTGTAGTTCTTGATCTGCGGCATGTGTATACATGAAACGTCACATTTGCAAGCAAATGTCCAAGATAGTTGTGACCCAGAGCCATCTCACAGCTGAGCAGCTACAGGTAAACGCACCATCGTCGAGTCCAGGGGCACCGGTCGGCAACACCTGGCCTGATTGCCTTGGGGACACGGAGTCATCTGCCATGAGAGACCCGTCCGCCAAAGACCAGTCGACTGCGCTACGAGGCGGGTCGAATAGGTCAGACAGCTTTAATCCTTCACCTTTGGGCAAGCTGTCGCATCCGACCTGGCTGTATGGCGCAGTGATGGGGTCGGCAAGCGTGCACTCTGCGGCAGCGGTTGCGCGATGCCAGAGAAATGTTCAGCGATGTAGAGTGTCAGCAGTGTTGAGGGCGACAGTCCTCACCTAGGGCCGTATCAGTATTGCCCTTAGCCTTCTGCAACAGGCACTTTTGAAACCTGATGCATCATCTGATGCATCCATCTGTGACACAACTCATGCTTAAGCTGAAGTTACTGCCGCATGAGATGTAATCCTGACAACTGCTCGTCAGGCACTTTCATTGCTGCGACACATGGGGCATGACCACGATAGAATACGAATGCATCCCAAGCCTAAGCTCAATTGAGCACTTGCAAATCTTGAAGTAAACGTATATGTACAGTCAGCTACAACTGTAACACACGCATTCGTGCCATGAGGTATCAAATCTGAAGCCTTTTCTGCCAGAAGGAGTGCCTGAACAGTGATTAACACTGCATAGACCCCATGCATGAGCCCGGGTCTCACATCTTGTCAATTGAGCATGCATAACATGATCAGTTGCTTTTGCGAATTTGCAGGTGCACAGGTGCACGTAAGTAAGCTGTTGCACCATCGCATGTTCAAGTCCTGTACATGACATTGTCTAGCACTTGAGATTGCATTAAATGTCGTGATAACACTGGGGCTTAAGCTTTACATGAACAAGGTGCTAAACAACAGGCTAACTGCTGCTCAAAAGGCTCAGAGAGCAAGAAGTGATCACAAAAAGCTTGCTGCAATAGCTATGCTAGTCAAAAGCAGAGGCACAACTGCTGCAAGCGATGCCATGCTCATGGCTCCGCTTGAACAGGCCTTTGTGGTGACTGCTCCTGTGACATTGTTCACGTCCTTGTTGCCTGCCAAAGAAGACATCTTGTCAACATATGCACAAGGATAAAGACAGCAGGTCTAGACACATTTACATACCTGAAATGCCGTATGGGAAGAATCCGCCAGGGGTCAGGTAGGATCCAAAGTAAACGATGTCAAGCACCTGCATAGATTGGTAAGCCAGACTCACTACTCGTACTGCATCGGATGATCAGCAAAATGATGAGACTGCTGACTTGCCTGTCTTGGGATGCGTGTGTAAGCCACGGAGTTGCTGTCAGCTGCAAATAGGTTGGGGCCAGGGGATGCAGTAGTGACTCCACTGACAGCTGTTGGTGTTCTGGTCAGGGGGTTTTCAACTGAACTTGAAGTTGTTCCTCCAAGGGTGTCACGCAAAGTGTTGATGGCAGACACAGCTGCTGCAAAGTTGATAGGTGTGCTTGAGGCATCGTTCAATGTCAAACCAGTTGCTGAAGAATTTATCTGCAATGGCGCATACACAATCAGAGAGAGCCCTCAGCTACATACAGACAGACAGCAGCAATATACCTGGTACAGCTGATATCTAATGACTGATGCATGGCCTGCCTCTACTGCTCCAATGCCAGCTGCTACTGTGGCATAGGTTTGCGACTGCATTCACAAAGATGGCAGTCAGTGCTGCTGCAAAATGTAACACAGGGTTTTGATCAGAATTCATATATTGAAAGCATACCTGAAGGACCTGTACGGCGCCCTTGTACGCTGTGACCTGCAACAAGCACACTAATCACATATTCATGTTGCAGTCCATGCTGTATCAAGACTAAATTCTGAGCACTTACACCAACATCTTCAAAAATGTAGGCTCCCAAGTAGAATGCTGCATCGCTGCTGTATGGATTGAAAGCAGTTGTTGAGGTGGCAGAGTTGAGAGTCAGACCTGCTGCAGAAACAGCGGCTGCAGGCACACAACCTGTCTTAGTAATCATCTCTTGGGAAAGGGTTTGAGTGAAAATCTGTCATACCTTTGGCAGCAGTGGTGAATATTGCAGGACTTAAGGAAAGTGAAGGGCATGGAACCTGCAGCATGCAGCACTGGTCGATTAGCAACAGACATTGTCAGCAATTTGAAGCAGTCAATCTGCAGCACCTACCGGCGTGGCGCCTGCAGCAGTCAATGCTGCTCTCAAATACCTCACATGAGCTACCTCATTTTCGGCAATCTCAGTGGCCTGAAGCAGCAGGTCAGCATTTCAATCAGCTTTTGTCAACATTGAGTGTGCCTAAGCACAGCGCTGTGCGGCAAGTCGTGGAGCAGATACACAGCAGAAGAACTTACAATGGCAACAGCGTCTGCAGAGAAAGCACTGGAGGTTCTTGCAACGCCACCAGACGAGCTGCCTGTGAGGTTGCTGTTGCTTCCTGCGTCAGATGCACTTCCTGATCAGGTACCGGTACGCGAACAGCATGGCGTCGAAAAGCTGCTTCAAAGGAGCGCTGCGAGATGTGGCTCGTGTGCGCCATTGCACTGACCTACCGACAAGTGAGGCATTGACGGTGAAGATACCCTCGCCGTAAGCAACCCACGAATAGAACTCTGCTTCCAAGCACTGCAAACAGGCATGATACTCAGCTTGACGCAAGGCCGCAATCTCCAGAGGGACATTCTGCACACTGAAGTGTGCAAAGCGGCTCGCACAGCATACTTCGAGGTTGAGGGCAAACTGAAGGATGTCGACATCCGTGAAGTTTGTTGAGGCGGCTTCAGAAGACCTCGAAGAGGCCAGAACAGACACAAGAGTGAGCAACACAAACACTGTTGTCTTGCCCTGCAGCAGCAACACACAGATGTATCTACGAAAGCAAGTCGTATCACCTATCCTGTGAAGCAAGCACAGTGCTCAGCCTGAGTTGCTCATGCTAATAGAGCTTGTGCCAGGTCATCACCAGCAAAGCAAGACTCACCATCGTGCTGTCACAGCAGCTCAGCCAAAGCAAATAGTGATAGCAGACAGCAAACCGCAGTCAAAGCGCAAAGGTTGTTCTTGTAAGATCAAGGCAAGTCAAGTGGTGTTTTGCTGTGGTGTCTCCCTATTTGAAGGTTCAAAATTTGAATCCCCTTAGGGCTGACGTCACCTTCAGGGTTCCGACCCTAGCAGCGTCCTCAGACCCTCAATTTGAATGGATTTGAAGCTTCAAATAGCTGGCTATTGGCAAACACTTTGACACTTTCATCGAATTAATCTGAGTAGTTGCCCTCGTTGGCTCTGTCTGCGTCCGCTGCTGCAGGCATGAAGGTAAAGGCTCAAACAGCTTGCTGCTTTGCCAGCTCAGCTTGAGCTCAAGTGAGCATGCTTTGACCTAACCTCTTACCTTTGGCTTTGACTGCCTGCAGTTGACTATCGCTGCGTTTCTCGCCATCGCTGCAGCTTGCTTGCTGTCGGCAGGCGCCGATGCGGCAACCTTCAACGACACAGATGTGCTCAACTTTGCCCTGAATCTGGAGGTCGGCTATTGCATGCGTCCATATACTCTCACCGTCCGTTCACTCACAAAAAAACTGTCCGCAGTGCCTGGAAGCTGAGTTTTACTCCTGGGTAGCCTACGGCAAAGGCATTGCAAGCGTAGACTCCTCATTGACGGGTGAGTCCGACGCCGCTTGTTGCTCCAGCACGTTTGCTCTACGTACATGCTGTTTCGCAGGTGGAAAGAACTTGACCGCTACCTCATCGGGTGGTGCTGCGCCGCCTCCTACATGGAGTGCTGCGACCAAAGCGTACGCAACCGAGGTCGCCGAAAATGAGATCAACCACGTCAGGTTTCTCAGATCTGCTCTCGGGAGTCTTGCGGTAGGGTCCTTGCAGCAGCAGCTTTGTTGTTCACAGGATTTTGTCTGAGCACTGAGATTGTCATGTGTCTACAGGTCGAATGTCCAACGCTCAATCTGAGCAGTGCTATCTTTACTGTAGCTGCAAAGGCAGCTGTGACAGCAGCAGGTAAAATATTTTTTGATGTAGCAGACTTTTCTCACGTGCTCTCCTTTAGCTGACTGCTGGTGTGTTGCAGGCGCAACTCTCAATTCAGCGACAAGCGCTACTGCTTTCAGTCCCTACACCAACGAGGATCATTTTTGGCTGGCTGCCTTCATTTTTGAAGATGTAGGTTGCCAGTATTTGCTGCTGTGATGGGATTAGACAACAATTTGCTGAACTTTGGCATTTTTTGCAGGTTGGTGTGACTGCATACAAAGGAGCGGTATCAGTGTTGGCGGTATGTAGGCTGTTGATATTATGTAGTCTATGCATCTACAGCTCATTGATTCATGCACTTGCAGGACGCATCATTGTCTGCCACAGCATCTGGCATTGGGGATGTAGAAGCCATGCATGCTGCTGTAGTTCGTTACGAGCTGTACAAGGTACCTAGCCCTTTGCACCAGGATGCTGCTCTCTGCCATCTTGGTGCAAACTGACATGCTTTAGCTGCCTGCAGCGAGCTGCAAATGCAACTGGTCTAACTACCTCTGCTAACGGTGCAATCACCTATGAGACTGCTGTCGACGCAATCGCTACCCTGCGCAACAATCTTGGAGGCACTACCTCTAGCTCTGTAGAGAACAACTTGCTTCAAACACCCACAGCCTATGTCAGCAGCGTCAACGCCACCGGCCAACCAGATCTGTTCGCTGTGGACTCAAATGCTGTTGCCTTCACCCGTACACCCAAGCAGGTGAAAGCAGTGCTGCAGAATTCATGTTGGGTCAAATGTCTGTCCTTTCTGCTGAATCAAGGTGTAACATGCAGGTATTGAACATTGTATACTTTTCAACTACCACCACACCAGGCGGTTTCTTCCCTGACGGTGTAGCAGGTAAAACGGCGAAGCGCTTACAAAGAAGCAATGACAGGTGGCGTGCTGTTGCATTATCTTTTCTTGCTTTTGCAGGAAACAGTGCGCTGGCCAGCTCGTCAGCAACTCCTGCCCAGAAGAGATGTGCAAGCTCAAGCTGAGCTAGTCATGTCCTGGATTTACAGCAAACTATCAGTCGTTCTGTACTGTTTTGATTGTGGTACTTCGCTTTAGAGACATCTACAACAATCACTTGTAACAATCTCAATCTCAAAGGGCTGATTCCGGCTTTTTGCTCTCTCGCGTCATGATGCAAACTTGCACTGACAAGAGGCAACCGAGCAGCTTTGTAGATGCATTGGCAAAAAGATGTTGCAACGCATACGTTGTCAACTGGTCATGCAGTTGTGTAGCAGCTGCTACATCTTGAGCTGATCTTTGCCTTGTTATGCACACAGCTCAAGATGCATACAGTTTTCATGTCAGAAACCCATTACCTCGATTTGTGCATGTCTCAAACTGAAATCTTGCAGCATTTGCCAAATGTGATAACCCTGCATCAAGAAACGCGTCGTGACACCAGCTCGACTGGATGCCAAATGATATAGACAGTGACTTCCCCTTGTACCGACTGCTTTGGTCACCGACAAACTAGCCTCACATCGAATTGCCCTTACTCAGAGCGACCACTGCAGTCAAAATGCAATGATTGGTTCCAAGTTGCAGTCTCCTTACATCCAGAAAGACCTTTTGTTGAGTGTCCTTACAAAGTTAAGATGCTGCATGGAATGCCAGGGATGCCACATGACAAATATAGCAATGCAAGCAGCTTCATGACTAGCAATGCATGTTCCTCAGCATACTCAGAGCTTGCAGCATGGCCTCATGCCGTATGCTGTTGGCACTCAGTGACTAAGCTGTCGTTGATCTCCAAATGGTACAATGTCACATTTGTATGCCTGGCTTTGCTGATTGGGCGGCACCTCTGTGCCTTCTTGTGCCTGTCTTCAGCTTCAACAATCTGCAGTGAGGCTTAGCGCAGCACCTGCATCTGCTTTGATCTGACTGTCAAAGCAGCAGCAAACTTGGTGTGCATGCCCACCAATGACGCGATGGCCAGAATCCATGTCAACACACATTGTAAACCTGGCCCTCACTTGAGCTAAGTGCACAGGCATTCAGGGCCACACCTATTGTCTGCAGGAATTGCTTGACTCTATCCCCTGCAGCTACATGAGTTTGGTTTTGCCAGCATCTGCTCATCACCCTGTGTCCAATGCACATGCTCGCTTGGACACCTGCACCATGACACGACCGAAAACAGAAGATCAGTCTGGCAGAAGACGCTGCAGACAGCTTCATTCCACTTGCACACAAAAGGAGCTGTTTCCTGTGCTCATCAAGCAAGGCGGGACCAAGAGGCATTGAGCCTCCCATGCATTCAACTGTGTGGGCCTACTTTGGCCAGCAATAGGCCTCCAGGAGGAAGCTGTTGGCATCAGCCATTGCAGCTGCAAACACTTGAAGCGCTGCTGAGCATGCTTGCATCCAGTGCGTGTGGTTTGTATGGCAAGCGCGCACAACATCTAGACCAGATTGGATGCCCTCTTGGCACAGCATGCAACAATGGTCACAGTGTGAACCTCAAAAGCAACTCATCTCAAATGGATGGCCTGCCTGCTGCAGCCTACTGACCAAGCGCATCAGCTCCATTGACAGAAGCAAGTCATTGAGCAGAAGTTCAGCAGAGGCAAGGGTGTGTTGCATCAGCGCCTGGAAGGGATGCCATGATATTTGCTACAAGTTACGGAGCTGTGTGATGTAGTGTATTGGGCTTGGGTGATGGGGTGGCTTTGTATTGATTGCATACAAGCAGTGGAGCTTGATGAAAGAGTATAGCTGTACAACGACAATGTTTCCTGACAGGAGACATGCTTGTATCAGTGTCAAGCCCCGGCTTCAGACAGATTGGAGGTGTCTCGTGGTCAATGCTGGTGTTGCTTATTTTATCAGGAAGGATGCTGGCTGCGCTGCCAATGCTGGTTGCTTATGCTAGCTGCCAATGCTTACTGCGCTGCCAAGAAGGTGCTATTCACTCTGACAATGTGCAGATTTGCGCAGGCTTGATACTTCTGGGTGAATTTGGCCTGACTCAAGCGATGACATGTACTTCAGGACAGCACATCTGAAGTCACACCTGCATGATTGTTGTGCTGAATGAATGTCAAGCATGCCTGCATGGCTTACACCACATGCATATATGTGGTACGTGACCTCCTTTGCTAGTGAGTATGGCTCACCTGTTACCCAATCATTTGACACCTGCATCCATTTCAAGATCCAGGGCCGTGTTGTATGCCTCTGCATATTGGATAGCTGCTGCTGCTGGCCTTGAGATAAGAATGCCTCAGGGGAGTTGAGAAACGTGGGGCCCATGAGGGGTCTCTTCATCAGATTCACATCTCTCTACAGCTGGCAGCCTGTGTGACACAGCTCGATGCATCTGACACATCAAAGCAATTCGCATCACAGGGATGGTACCAGGCAGTTTAGTGCAGGTGGTCATGGGCTCCAATTATGCAGTCAATTGCTACTAGTACACGTGTAGCAACTTCTGAAGCATGTGACTGACTGGCAGTCAAATGGACTGGCTGGATGTGCTGCATGGGCTGTGCCATGGCAATCAATGAGTGGCAATAGCTACTGGTGCAGGTGCTTCAGCTTGGGCTTGCTGTGATCATGAGGTGCACCGGTTCACGCCCTGAAAAGCCTGTCCAGGTGATGGCACTGCATGCTCTCATGATAAAGGGTCACACATTTTTAGTATCCAGAAGTCATGTGCAAAAATGAGATGAAAGCATCCAGTGCAAGGCAGCAAGGGCTTCAGTGCTGCGAGCATTTAACGAGTCAGCACGATTAGGTTACAGATTTCGATTCGGTCAAAACGGCTTTCTTAGCGCAGAAGCTCGTAAGCGCTCGCACTGCAGGCACCATGCAGAGCGGAACTCTTATGCGCACGAGTCATCTCGTCAATTTGCGCACTTCACTGCCATGCAGAACGAGAGCTCGCTGCGGGCATGTACGGTCGAGACATCAACGCACTAGAGCAGTGAGAGCAAAGGCCGCCTCAGATGCAGCCACCCTCTTACTAGATTGTGACGGTGTGCTTGTCGACACCGAAGCCGAGGGGCATCGAGTCTCGTTCAATGAAGCCTTTAAGCAAAGAGGTCAGGGCTGATCACCGTCATGCCGTTGTTTTGCACGTGTTGCGCTGTCGGTCGATTTCACGACCCATTCAAGTCTGCAGGGCTTGACTTCGCGTGGACCGTAGAAGAGTACGGCAATCTGCTAGCCATCGGTGGAGGCAAAGAGCGAATGTCTCACTACTTCACAGTACGAGGTTCAGGCACCAGACCTAACAGCCCACATAAGCTATGCACATGCATCATCTGGCTCTGGTTCATGCAGGCACATGCATACGAGGAGCCCTTTAACAACATGCTGGTGAGTTATGAGTGGTGTTGGCTGCAAATTTGAGCAGCAGCAAACCCGATCAAAGTTTATTGCAGTGTCCAGCAAGATGGCTCCACATTTCGTACTGTTTGAGTGCAGAGTCTAGAAGACCGCCAGCAATACGTGAAAGACACGCATTTGCTCAAGACTGACTTATTCATGAAGCTGATTGAGCAGGGCAAACTGCCCTTGAGGCCTGGGGTCAAGCGCATCATCAGTGAGTGAAGCTTACTCATTTCCTAACATGTAGGCAAGGTGCCAACACTGCAACCAGAGGCTGACCTGCCTGCAAGGTCAATCTTCCATGTTTAATCTGGTTGCTCTTTTGCATGCATTGCACGCTGCTTCAGCTCGCACCTGAGCGCTGCGAGCAAGCACTGCATTGCCATACTGCAGCAACTGCTGAAATTGCGATATGTTGTACCTGCTTGGCATCACGTGCTGCAATCAGAAGCGCTGGGAGGTCAGCAGGATGACTGGAATGGGAGATTACGCACATGCAAATTTTGCAAGAAGATGGTTTTCTATGTCAAAAACAGATAATTTCAATGTGCAGATGAGGCGCTGGATGCTGGTGCTAAAGTTGCAGTTTGCAGCACCTCAAATGAGAAAGCTGTGCAGAAGATTGTGGATGTCATGCTAGATCCCAAAGTAGGTCCGCAAATCAAGGTGTTTGCTGGAGACATTGTCAGCAACAAGAAGCCTGACCCAGCTATATACCACCTGGCGGCACAAGAGCTAGGTGTTGAGCCATCAAGGTATGATGCTGATAGGCACAACATAAGCTACTGACAGGAAGCACAGCACAACACATTGCTCTTACGCTTGTCTTGCTGAGTGACGACAGCCATGGCAGGTAGCTGATGCATCAAAGCAGACTTGCTGCAGCCCATTGCATTGCATTGCATTGCGTTACATTGCATGTTTGCAACAGTGTAGACAACATTTTTGAGCAGCATGCGTGACAACTTTGTACTTGCAGGTGCATAGTCATTGAGGATAGTCATATAGGGGTGATGGCAGCAAAGGGAGCTGGCATGAGGTATTTCCTTCCTGAGATTGATATGCATGAGCAGAGAAGCACTTGAACATGCATCTTGCCCTCAGCATAGCATAGTTGTCACATGCTGACTGTCCTCATCGAGTATTTGACTGGATGTCTGCCTGCCACACGTGTATTTTCCAATGACCCTTCCGGCGATTTGTTTTAATTACTACTTGCGCTGCAAGCTTGAGCTCAAAGCTTTTTGATTTGTCCTGATTGCTGCAACTCGACTGCAATTTTGCCTATGTTTTCTGTTCAGGTGTGTTGTCACCAAGAGCAGCTACACAGAGGATGAGGATTTTACCAAAGCGGATGCTGTATATGACTGCATTGGAGACGAGGGCGATGAACGATTTACTTATGCAGAGCTTGCCCAGAGCCTGCTTCAAGGGTCGCCTGCGTAACGCAGAGTCGTCTCCATTGTATCATCAGCATAGTCTGGTCCTGAGACAGCATGTGCAGTCTGAAGGCAACGCTAGACTGCCAGCTCCATTTTTGGCAATGGTCCCTGTACCAAAGTGTCCATGGCAGTGCACCACATGCAGTGCACCAGATGGCGCTCAGTATGCTTGAGCAGCAGATCATTGGCCTGCTTTGCAAGACCTGCCAGTGCTTCATCAATCTGTTGGCATGTAGGGAATAATGACCCATTGCATTGCCAACTTTGCACCAGATAGCAGCCTGACAGCTGGTAGTTTAATCGGACGGCAACTTGCATTGCAGGTACAGTGGTTCTGTACAACTGTAAAGCCCGAGGACAATAACAAACTGTGAGAGCTGTTGCATGCATGAGAAGCCAAATTGCATGTCCCAGTGTGCAGGCTGCCAGCTTTTTGTCACACCCTATTAAAAGCACTGTCAACTTGTCACAAAAGCAGTTGTGTTTGTCTTGTAATGTCAGTTCATTTGTCAACTATGTAGATGTTTGATGAAAAAGACCAGCAGCCTAGTTGCATGTTCAGAGGAGAATGATGAAAAGCATCAAATACGAAGTCAGCCAGAACGGTTCATTTGAGGTCATCATAGATCCAGGCAGAGCAACTGGTTCAAAACAGAGATAGCGTCATGACAATCGATGTAGCATGACAGACTGTACTGGCCACATCTTTGAAATCTCACGCCTCATCACCCATCTCCTCATCCTCAATTTTAGGTGCCAGGTAAAACTTGACATGACCAATGTCAGCTATTCTATACTCTACTACAATGGGCAGCTCCTTGGACATGCTGAGAATGACAAAAGGCGACAGTGGTGTGGCCTTTGCAAAGGAGTTGAGGTAGCGAAGGGCAAAGGTCAGGGTTACTGGCTCGTGCAGGTCAATGACTGTCTGGTCTTCTTGCTTGTCCACAGCTGTATTCTGCCTCACAGTAATGTTTGCACTGCCTATGTCGCCAGTTGTAGAAAACTTCACACCATCCTTGGTGACTGAGACAACGACTGTGTCACCAATGCTACTCAGATCTCGACATATTCTCTGAAACTCTCCTGCTGGCATTTTGATGGTTGCTGAATAGTCTGTGTCTGGAATGCCCAGCTGCTCACTGTCTATATCCATGAGCTTCAGTTCAAAATCAGAAATGCGTTCTTGACTTGGGCTCTCAAACATGAAGGTGACTGTGTCGCCGCTGTCCTCGGCTTTCATGGTGATGATGTCGTCGTTGCCGGCGCACTTCAGCATCTTGGCCATGTTGCCAAGGTTCATACCCATGCTGAGGGTGCGATCGCATCTGTAGTGCTCAAAGCCGTCTGAACGCAAAAGCAGTGCAACCAAGGACACATGCGAGGAGTCCATAGCTTGTAACGAAAAGCCAGTCGCTGAACAGTCAAAATTTGCGTCATTGACAAGATCTTTGACAGACTCGAGCACACGCTTCAACAACCCTCCTTGCAACAGGCGTGCCTCAAACATGATTGCACAGGCAACCCACGTTCACGGGACTGTGACAAGTGTGGCGTGTGGTTGCAAGACTTGATTGATCTTGTTATGGACAACCGCAGCACAGCATGACGTCCTTGAAAAAAGCGCCAAGTCACCAACACCCCTTCTGGCTGTTTATTGCCCCTGAGATCAGAAAGACGAACAAGCATAGCTAGCTTGCACCCCTCCGAGTCAAAATTGCGCATTATGCGGTCAACATGTGTGATCGCACGGATCTATGAGCTGGGGCGCTGACTGCATGCTGCGAGGAATCGTTCGCCTCTACATGCCTTCTCCACTGATCAATGACCTCGACTGTTGAGCAGTCCGGACCAGGCCAAGGAGAGGAGGCAGTGCAGACAACAAACAGGGGCAGGCCTTTGCGCGGTGTAGCTTCACAAAGCTACAATGTGGTAAGGCTTTTGAGAGTTCTTCCAACCAAGACATTGACGTCAGGACCATGCGCCTCCAAACAAGATAAATGCTGCAGGCAAGTGCTTGGGAACAGACAGCAATACTCACTTCAGGTCAAGAGCATGCAATCGAGCTTTTGACTGCGGAGTGCTCTCAAAGGCCCATACCTGAGCACGTGAGTTGTGCATGGCTTCTCTATGCACCAATGCTTGCCTGCATAGCCACTGATCCTGCCATACAATTTGCATGTCATGGGTGCAGTGGGCACAAGAACAGACATTAGTTGAGCCCACAAGTATCAGTAGGGAAGGGTCACTAGCAGAAGCCCAAGAACAGCTAGAAGACGTAGTGTTGCACAGCACAAATCAGTTTTACAAATGGCACTCAGAGCTTGAAGCTGCATTTGCCTCTGAGACAGAGGAAAAGTACAGGCAGTATGCGGCAGACTTGCAAGGCAGGCTCAGCAATTGTGCAGAGATCTTGAGCAAGGTTTGCAGCCTATCCATGCAATCCAGCTCGAGTTGTGCAGCTTTGGCTCATTGACCTGGATAGAGAATACATCTGCATTGTTCATGCAGATCGATGCTGTTTTGAGCTATTTTGAGGAACTGAGAGCCCAGCATCATCAAGTCAGTAACAAGAGCAGAGCTTTGACAGACTCCTGCGAGAACTTGGTATGACTCTCAGTGATGTGCAGTGCTGCTGATCGATCACCTTCAGCCTGTGTGAATTCTGCACATTGCCCTGCTTGAAGGAGCTGTCACAACCTGTCTGCTGGCATGTGAATGCTTACCAGCTTCACAGCAGCATTGTGCATTTATACTGCATGTTCAAGAGATGCTCAACAGCTGCTGCACTTTTGCAATGTGTATGTGCACCCTAGATCCTGCTTGACAATGTGCAAGCTGTTCAGCATAAACATATGGTTGTGTCTGCTGCAGGTAATTGAGAAAGAGCGCCTGCTGCATTTTGCTGATGCTCTGCGCAGCAAGCTTCAGTACTTTGATGAGCTGGAGCGCATCTCTGCACAATTCCACTCTGCCAGCCTGGCAGTGGACAGCGACAGCTTCCTGCCCTTACTTGAGAGACTGGACGCTTGCATCACGTATGTCATGACTCTTGCGTGATGCTGGTACAGCTACCTGATTGAGTGCATAACAGTCAAGATGCCAAAGTGTGGTTTAGTGCACATCTTGCAGACCATTGTTGTAGCAGCATGAGCTTGTCTGTCTGTTTCATGTATGCTGTCTGATCTGTGTCCGATTGGGCATGTGTGAGGTCTTCAGGCTTTGTATCAAGCAGAATGGCATAGCTGCAAGTCATTTGACTGAAAGCTGCCTATAAACCGTCCTTGCTGATCTTGAGTCCTGACTGCACAAGTACTGTACCTCAGTATGTCAACAATCGCATGGCCTTTGACCAGATGCATGTCATGCAGGTATGTGAGCAACAACCCTCAATATGCAGATGCTGCCTCATATGCCAGCAAGTTCCGCCAGCTGCAGCAGCGTGCAATGGCCACAATGCGTACAAAAGTCGCTCAAGTGCTGCAGCTTGCCTCTGAACAGGTCAGCAGCCAGACGATCCAGTGCAGTGGCCCTGCTCAAATCACTCTGCCTTCTTTGAGCACACTGCATGTGCTTACGACATGTACATGCAGCAGCATCAGACACCATCAGCAGAACGCAAGCCTGTGTGAGGTGAATGTGCTTGCGCCATGCCATGCATGCAGCTTCAGCCTGCAGTGCTGTGAGCCCTTGAGCAAGAAACAGCATTGCTGTCTGCGATTCAGCATTACACTTGTCCTGCAGCTAGTATGCTACAATGTTGTGGATAAAATCAGCATTAATGGCAATTAAGCATGCCAGCTGCATGACAAGCAGCGATGTTGGACTGCCTGATTACCCTCGCGTTGACTACAGCTTGCAGTGTGCCCCACAGCACCATGTGCCTTTGCCTGCCAATCACACGCAGCCAGATTTCCAGTAACACTACGGCATGCATGTCGTTCTGCCCTAAAAAGCATGACCATGACAGATCTTGACAGACTCTGAGCACAGACCCAGACAATGCAAAGCCGATTTGCACGTCGAGACCAATGCTTGTAGGTGATCATTGCCCTGCGAGAAGGGCGTGCCTCTTCTTCAGGCTTGCCTAATGGCAGTGCAACCCCCCGAGCAGCCACCCCAAAAGCTGCCAACCCCCTAGCCAATGGCAAAGGGCCCAGGGTAGCTGAGAGGGTGCAGCAAGCCCTGCTATATGTCAAGTTCAGAACAGCTGCAGAACCTGGCCTCAAAGGTCTGTCCTGTGTGTACATTGATCAAGTACAGTCTGACCTGCCCCATGAAAAGGCAGCATACATGACAAGTGCACTTGTCCTGTAGCATGCATGTTGACTGTTAACATATGCAAGCATCAACTTGCATCTGTTAATGCTGCCCCCATTGCTTCCAAGTATCTTTCCGTGCTGTTTTCCCCATGTGCTGTGTACAGCCAAAAATACTGTGATGCTGCAGGAATTCAGTCTGGACCTTCTGTTTGCAGGGCTGCTTGCAGGCATACAAGCCAAGGCACAGCGCCCAGAGTATGCACGCCTGCTGTTAGACTGTCAGATACTGTACTGTGATACTCGGCTGCAGCTAGTCAGTGGTGTCACCCAGGATGCCATCTTGCATATGTCCAGCAGCACTCTGCCAGTTCTTGCAAGAGACGGCTGGGCTTACCTAATGCAGGTCAGTGATGCCTTCCTTAGCTCTGCAAGCCCATGCTCTTCTGACAGGATGCATTGCAGTCCTGCATTCAGGCTCAAAAAGCTTCACTCTTGCAATGGCCACCTGCAAGGCATGCAGTCTCATTTTTCACTAGCTGGTAATTGACGTCACCCGTTTGAAAGATCCATGTACCTCAGCATGTAACTTGCCATGCCCAGGCAGAGCGGCAGGATGCTGTGCTCCAGCTGCAAAAGTTTGACTGGGGCATGTGATTGACGCAGGTGTGTCAGTATGAGCACCAGCTGTTTGACCACTTCTTCCCTGGGGAGGAGGGTGAGGGGTCCAGTCTGGGTCCTCTAATCGACCCCTTGGCCACCATCCTTTACGACGCGCTCAGACCCCGCTTCATTCAACTCTATGCTCTGGATGAGCTTTGTGAGATCGTAGACATTCTGACACATGAGGTGCGTCTCAGCTGGAAACAGTGTGGCAGCTTCCCTGAGCAAAGATGGCATGCAGCTGCGACTGCTGTTAGCTTATCTGGCAATTTGAGCTGAGGAGCGCAGATATGCATGTCAGAATCTGTGGCATCCAGATGAACATGACGTTCCAGCTCAATGGTGCATGTGATGCGATCTGGGATGGGATGCTGTCATCCCAGCTGTACATCAGCGTCGCAATTGCAAGTGGGCGTCAAAGCACTTGCAATGCAGGTGGTAGAAGAGGGCATGGGCAGGCGGGGCGAGGCCATGCAGCCCCTCAGGCCTGTGCTGCACCGCACCCTGGCTGATGTCCAGGAGCGCCTCACCTTCCGAGCTCAGGCCTTCATCAAGGTGTGCTGTCGTAAACTGCCAAGACATGCTGTCACCTGAGCAACGTTACAGAATAGTCTGCACTGACTCAGCTGTGTGCAGAGAGCTAACTTTGTTCAAAGATCTCAGGCTACAGTGCCCCTGTGCTTGTCCTGTACACTTTGTGACCAGCTGGATGTTCCTATCTTATGTACAGCTTTTAATTGCCATTTGCCTGCACTCATGGCACTGAACATTTGCTTGAGTACAAGCTATACAGCCTGTATGTCACACGAGTTCTGGAAGTTAGTCTGCAATGTACAGGATGAAGTGAGCAACTTCCAGCCCAAGGGAGCAGACCTTGACTACCCAGGCAAGCTACAACAGCGGCAGGATCAGTCAGCCACAGAGCAGGCTCAGCCCACGCATCAGAATGGTCATGCACCCACAGCAGCTGTGCCTCAGCAAAATACAGACAGCCAGGTATGCTCAGCACCAATTACTTCCTGTTAAATACTGCATGCACTGCAATCACCAGCAAGCACCTCTGCAGGAATCTGCAACTCGTCAAAATCGCGCAGTTGTTTGTAGGCAGTGCATGCAGGACAAGTCATGGCTTGCATGTGTAGATGCATTGCCCACTTCCAGACTCAGCGAGACAAGAACAGCCTCGCGTCCTGGTGCATATTGATGCTGCACATAGCAATGTTAGCCACCACAATACCGTGGGGGAGCAGCCACCTCTGATTTGTAGTGTGTGCCCAGTGTGATACACTTGCAAAGTTTGTGAGTCAAACGAGCTGTCAGCAGGCTGTGCCGAGGTTTCCTTGCAATGTCTGTGCTGACGCATCTGCTGTCATTGGCAGATGGAGAGTGACTTGGAAGCGTATATCATCTGGTACCCTCCTTTGCGCAGCAGCCTGCGGTGTCTGTCCAAGCTGTATGGCTGTGTGGACCCAAAGATCTTCAACGGTCTGGCGCAAGATGCTGTCCATGCTGCTACAGCTTCAGTCCAGGTAATTGTGTTGTTCTATCATGAGTCATCGGCTGCACGTATTGTGCACCAGCAATATCTGCAAGCACTTTGACAAATGTATTGGTACGTGACCATATTCAAGAGTTGCTAGTCATAAGAATCTCTCATGAGCTTTGGCATTGATGCAGCCGTTGCACAGTTGCTGCTGCATCTGCTGTTCATTCATTGCTGAATGCACAACAGCATTGCTTGCTCACAATCTGAGGCAGTCACAAACGCTGCCAGCAAATGAGGGCTGCCTCTTTTGGTTGCCTGCGTCGCCTTTTTGACATCTTGCCTTCTCTGAACGTACTACAGTCCGCGCTTCCATAATAATGCAAGTATGGGTCTCCAGAAAAATCTGTGTTGCTTCAGGCTGCCAGCAGGCAGATAGCTAAGCAGGCCAGCATCATGGATGCACAACTCTTCACTATCAAGCAGCTGCTGATACTCAGGGAGCAGATTGCCCCTTTTGAGGCAGACTTTGCAGTCACTGAGTATGACCTAGACTTCAGTCATATGCGGGATCATTTGCGACGCATCATGGCAGGTACGTCTTGCATTCTCTACCTGGGGTACTGCATTGTTGTATGCATGGCTTATTCCAGAATTTCATGCTGCACAGTGCTCAAAACACATGCATGCATTGACGGAAGCACCACCTATTGGCATGTGTGTTCAAGTCTGCAAGAGGCTTACCATTGTGTTTTTGTGTAGGCAAAGCTTCCCTCTTCACCTTTTCATCAAATAATGCCATGGTGCAGCTAGTCAGCAGAGGCGGCCCTAGAATCTTGCAGAACCAGGTGATGTTTATTTTGCTGCTTTTTTGTCTTCATGAGCAGGACCATGTCTCTGTGATGTCCACACGCTGCAGTAGAGTGCTGTGCATGCCCAACATACCAGTGCCGCCTCATGTTTGTATTGCATCCCGCTCAAACAAGATGCTTGCATAGCAGCTTACTTAACCTCCAGCTAAGTATATCGCTGTCACAAGGGGGTGCTTTCAGTGTGTAAGAGCACGTGCCAATTACTGTGGGAATCACTGTGCGTGGTGCATTGGCAGCAGAACGCAAGCATGCTCAGCGCGTTGCATTGCCTCAAGGGTGAGCATGACTGAATGCCATGGCAGACAGCAACATGGCTTATGGATTGCAGCAGCCTGATACATTCCTGATAGGGCTCAAGTGCATTTGAGGCAGCTTACAGAAAGGCATCGCCTCCATTTGATCTCATAGTTCAATCTTGATTTGGAGTGGTGGGCGTCACACTGATCAACAGCCAAGCTCACACAAAAGCTTGTATTTCAGCCAGCTTTACTTGCAGTGTCTTAAAGATATGTACTGTATTGGTGCCTGCAGGTAGACAGCAAGAAGGAGCTAGAGAAGCAGGTGAAGGCCAGCTGTGAAGCCTTCATCATGGCAGTCACTAAGCTCACAGTTGAGCCCATGCTCTCCTTCATCACCAAGGTCACCGCTGTCAAAGTTGCCATTTCTTCAAGCACCAGCAAGAAGCTGCGAGAACAGGTGTGCAGCACATCCTTTCAGCCGATAATCGACCGATGTTGCCAATACCTTGTCTCATGTGATCCGCGTACAAGTACATGCAATTACGCCCGAGCTACATGTGCAACAGTATGCAGTAGGAGGCAACAAGCGATGCAGAGGGTGTGGCACAAGTCAAAGCCAATCTGCACACACAAACATGTCATAACACTGCACAGGTGAAGACAACAACGGTACATAAGATGTTGCTGACGCTGGCTGAGTGCCAACATTGCCAGCTGACATGCCTGCATGTGTCACGTTTGAGTCACAGAATCAGCCAACAGAGTCAAGTAATTGCAGCCTGGTGCTTTTGCAGCATGCCTTTGATGCAAAATGGCTGGGCTGCAAAGTGGTGTACAACTGTCTTCCATCAGAAACAATAGCTTCTGGCTTCAGTACCCTTCATCATGCTTGTCATGCTACTTGTCTGCTTTGCACACTTGAACAAGGCACAGCAGCAGCCCTGTTGACCCAGATGACCATTGGCTCAACTTCCAAGGTGCACTGCCTGAAATTGAGTTTTGTGTGCAGGCATTTGCCTCACCAGAGCGTTTGAGAGAGATGGTACAGAAAGTCCAGAAAGCTATGCAGGATCCTTTGCCAAAGGCTGTCAGCAAAATGAAGCTCTACTTGAACAACCCAGCCACCCATTCTATTCTGTTTAAACCCATCAAGTCCAACATTGCAGAGGCCCACGCACAGATAGCAGCTTTACTTGAAGCAGAGTACACAAAGCAAGAAGTACAGAGCATACAGCTCACATCACCGTCTGCACTTGAACGATTGCTAGCATTGTAGTCTTGACCACCACGGAGGCTTGCCAACTGGCCATGAACTAGCATAGCTTAGGCAAACAGTGACCCACAGCCGCGACTGTTTGTGGCGCATTTGCAACTGACGAACCAATTCACAATGTCTGCGACATTTGCATGTATGTACATTTTGTGCATGGCAGTAAGGTGTGCGTATACAGCGTAGCGCAATATATTGCAATGCACATCAGTTGTACATTGAGTGCACGCAAAACAGGGCATGGATGAACCCCACAAGAAATTGCTTTCTGCAAGCATGGCGGCATGATAGGTAAAGACCTGCTGACTAATTGCAATCAGTACAACAACAATAGCTTCGTTGCCATCCCATGTTGGCCTTGGAGTCGTCACCTCCATGTCATGCTGATACACGACAGCCATTGCACACAGTTGCTGTTGTTACAAGACATAGCATCCAAAATTGGGCATCCAAAGCTGAAGTCTGGACCTGATAATCTCCTCAACGTGTTTCATCATTTGTACGTGCGGTTAAAGTGCTACAGTGGGTGTGATCATGCTGACCAGCACTACACGGTCCTAACTGCAAGGCAAGCTTGCACTATTTGCTGAACATGCTCAAGGGATCAAGTCTACTTTTTCTCGCTTGGCTGGAAAGAGCCAACTCTGCATATCTTCGCTGAAGGGTTGCTGGCACAGATCCTTTGCTTGGCATTTGTGTATGTCTCAGCGGCAATGACTGGTGA
Source organism: Trebouxia sp. TZW2008 (assembly GCA_002118135.1). Lineage (NCBI taxonomy): Eukaryota > Viridiplantae > Chlorophyta > Trebouxiophyceae > Trebouxiales > Trebouxiaceae > Trebouxia > Trebouxia sp. TZW2008. The sequence goes on from BDIU01000133.1 coordinate 77,550, forward strand.
CTGCGCCATCAACACAGCTGCTGCAAGGCCTGCAGCGGCGACCTGGGCGATTCTGAAGCCGCTCTGCTGGTTGGTCTACAAGGCATTAGCAGAGGGTGAGATGGTCATACGACTTTCGACCCCATTGTTACAGCACGACGTTCACCTGTGGACGCTGTGCAGCGCACACGACCCTGGTCGCGGGTGTTGTTCTTGCAGTCGCGGGTCTGGCAGTGATTGAGCTTGAGAGCAGAGAAGCAGCAGCCATGGTGTCTGATCAATACAAGCAGCAGCAAGCGCAGAGACAAGCAAACCTGACAGCGCGCCTCTCAGAGGTGTCCTCGCATCTTATCTCGACCACGATCTGATTGCCCACAGGTTGCCTCTTCAGGCAATGCAAGGTAGTAATCACAGCTGTGCAAAACCCATGCAATTGCCACGTCAAGCGCTGCATTGGCTAGCGCAGCGCAGCTGAATGCAAACTGGTAACGTGGAGTATGCTGCCAACTCACGATTAGCGTTGCCACCTGAAGCCCACAAGCTGTCATGAACATTTGCAGTTTGGGCGCATTGGCAGGCAGCAACAGGAGGTGCGGCAGATTTTCTGATAGCGTTACAGCCATATGGCTACGTGCACGACGGCTGTGCAGCACAATAACAGCGCTCTGTGGATACCTACGTCTTACTGAAGGCTGCTTGTGGTTTATATTTGTCAGGTGGTCTGCTTATCGGCCCAACGTGTCAGTGACCATCCATGCCTGCTTTCAGCGCTCGCGGTCGGCAGTCAGCAGTTTAGCAGCTCAGATGCAGCCAATGCAGCTTCAGCTACAGACCAAACCAAATACGTATCACGTTGGAATGAATGTCGACATTTGCACAAGCCTGGTGTCAGCGTTATGTCGCAGGGCGCAGGGAAAGCACAAGAACAGCACTCTGTGCGCAGGACAGCTTCAGGCCGGTGCCCGTCTGCTCACCTGCTGCATGCTGAAGCAGCAGACCCTGGAGCACCTAGCAGGTCAGCTGGCTCAGACCCTGGAGTCATCGGGGTAAAACCTGCAGCGCAAGGAAAAAAGGCTTGCACATTTGCAAAACAAAATCAGCAAAAATCCAAAACACTACAGCACTCAAGGTTCCCGAGCGATCACTCAGCCGAGTACTAGTCGAGCTCAATCCAGGTTGTTTTCCCTAATCGGACGAGAAGGGGTGTGGTCTGGAGAATGTGGCCGTAGCATGCAGATCAAGTCAAATTGTTCTGTCCATACAACTGCTGCATTGCTGGTGCTGCATCAGTGACGGCTGACATCAGGTGGTGAGCCTGAGTTGGAGCTGCATTTGACTGATCACTGGCCTGGACCTGAGTGCATGTTTAGGGGGCAGGCATGACATGACTGCGTCGCCTGCAGGTGAGGGGCACAGTCATAGTCCTTGACTGCAGGCCAGCCCTGCCGCAAATATTTGCTCAAGTGGTCAGCTGCCCTGGTAGCCCACCAGCAAGCTATGCATTCATATAAAGATATGAGCAGGCAGTATAGCGAATGATCAGGAACATTTAGCTTGGAGTCGAGGGAGCTCATCCCAATGAAATGCAAGCAGTGTCAGCAGTACAGTGGCAGATTTACATTCAAAGATCCCGTCAAGTTCTGAAGAATTCTACAAACAAATTGAATTAGTCACAAAGACTGATACTATTTGTGTTTCCACACATAAGGGTGAGCACCACAAAGCGCATGTCCTGACCGCCTCTTCAGCTTATGACTCAGATGTTGTCAGACAACCAAAAACAAATTCAACAATTCTTCAAAGGTAGATATGACTGGTTACAAGCAGACAGAATGAGAGTACATGCTTGAGGACATTTATCTCTTGCCAACGATATACAGAAACTTGACACACAGATCTGGGACACTGCTAATTGTCACCGTCAACTGCTGCATATGACAGGCATCACAGCTTGCAACTTGACAAGACCACGAATAGTCTTCTGTACTCAGAAGGTCAACTGCCAATTGTTTCCTGACAATGAAACTGAGAAGGTGGGGGGGCACCACTGCCGCTGAGGTCCAGCATTTCTGGCTTCCCTATCAAGGCTGGACTGTCGTCTTGGCGGTCTAAGGGCCACATCTGTCACGTTTTCTGGGTTCTTTGCAGTGTTGGAACCAGCACAGCTCACCACGCGCAAGGGCTCCAAGCCTACAGACAGATCAGGGAGCAGAATGAGGTCTGGTATGCTCAGACTGACATGATGTGCTATAGCAAGCCTGCAAGATGCTCAGCAGGTGGCATACATGAGCAAGATGTAGCTGCTGATAAATGAAAGTCATGGGCATCTCTAATGACCTCTATGATGCTAATATAGCCAGCATGAACACAGCTTTAGGCAACAGAGTGCAATACAACTGGCTGGGGTATTGTGCGTAGAGGTATGCAGCTCACCCAAAGCTGTGTTGTATGCAGAGAACAGGGTTGCTTCAGCCACTTTGGAGGCAGCTTTTGGCCAGTCGTTGGGCCCCAGTTCAGCAGCATCTATCATGCGCTCTGTGGCTGCTTCCCAGCTGAGTTCCCTGCAGCCAAGCTTATGCTGTAACACACGCACACACATGACACATATGAGCTTGAATTGCTTTCCAAATGAGGCCGTCTAACACATCCACTGTACCATACTGTGTTGTGTACACAGTCACAATGAACACAGCTGAGCAAGCCCATGCAAGCCCAAGACTGTGTCTCTGCAGCATAAGCTGTGCAGCGCATGCTTGCTCTGCATCCAGAGGTGTTGTGAGGTGACATGATAGCGGTGCAGACCAGTACATGGATTGACAGGGCACTGCAGTTGATGCACCAGCCGCCACCAGGACTAAGCACAGGTCACAGCACTGTATGTAGGGCCAGGAAAGCAATTTAGCGCTAAGACTGCACGCATTTGTCACGCACATTGATTGATGCCGCACAAAAAGTGATGTTTGCTACTCAACATGCTCTTGATACTTCAGTAAGCATTGCCAAGGGTTTGTTGATAATTCTTACGTAAATTGTGGACGATCTACACCTCAGCAAATGAGTCGCCAAGGGTTTACCTTGTTTCATGCTCTGTCAGTGGCGCTGGCTGATGCAGCAGAGCATGCTGCAGGTGCTCAGAGAACTGCTGTGGGGTGTGATACACCATACAGTTGCCAAAGGGGGCAATGAACTGGTTGCAGGGGTGGTGCGCACAGATAACCCATTTGCCCATTGCCAGAGCCTCCATGGATGTGGTGGCCACCACATCACTCGTGCTGGAATTGATGAAGACCTGCAGGCACAAAGCTTGGATTTGTTGATCCGCCAAGCTGAGATTGTTTCCTTTCCATTGCACATGATTTTGCTGCCTTGGTTACACACAAGCCCTAGAAGAAGCGCAAGGGCGCGCATGGACACCATCGCAGGCAGTCAACTCCTCTTCACATTTCACTCTTTACAAAACAAATTGTGATGTGAACAATGTGACCTGGATTTGGGGGAAGTAATAGGATCCCTGTGCACAACCACATACCATTTGAAAGGGGCTATTACAACCGCCTAGCTCATGTTCATACGCTACGAGCAATTAGCACCGAAAGAGTCGGGCATTCGATGCTGAGCCTTATGGGGTAGCATGCTGGGCTGCCTAGACACCGTATTGTGCAAGACAAAGCTGGAGCTGGGCAGACGCTACATTCATGCTCAGACCAACGCCATGCAGATGCATCTGATCTTGCTTTTGTACTCATCAATATTGTAGCAACTACTTCAAATCAGGACAGCGGTGAGCAAGGCAGCACGTGCAAATTGTCAGCGCTGGCTGCTACACTAGTGCGGCTTACTGTGTGATGCATGCGACTGTGCTGGCCTACCTGATAGGCATGTAAGTCTTCATGTATATGATCCTTGGGCCCTAGCCACTTCATGCCAAGGCCTAGCTTTTGTGCCCGACTTTGCATCTGCAGAACCAATGATTTTACAAAAAAGCTACAACAAGTAACCAACAAGACCCGTTCAGATCGATACCAGCATGTCACAGGTCTCCAGACAAGGTGCCAGGCTGTATGCTAGAGTACGTGCACATGGTCACCAGCCCTCAAAGTCTGTATCGCATTTGCATGTGACAGAGAAATGCCAGCTGCAGCCATGTATCCATTCAGTTTATGCTTGCTATCAGCTGAGGTGCAAAAGATTTTGCTGCATCACCTAAGTAAGCTCAAAGCACTTGGTCTGTGTTGGTTGATGCAACATGCAGCAGCAGCAGCAGCAGCAGCAGAGCAGGCCTATCTCCAAGTGCTGACCTCAAAAGCAGCTTCTCCAGGGCCATGGCAGTCAAAATTGCAGCAGCAACACAACAGAGTAGCAGGCCTCACTTTGAAAGCTTCAAAGCAACAATACACTGCACACTGCGTGCAGTGACATCACGTAGCCTGTCTGGGTTGATGCAGCAAGCAGCAGCAGTATGGCAGACCTCACTCTAAGTGCTGACCTCAGAAGCAGCTTCTCCAGTGCCGTAGCAATCCAAGGGCACATCCAGCACCTGGCTGCGTGCCTCTGCATGCTGCCCCAGCAGGGCTATGAGCTCCTCCCAGCCCTTACCCCACACTATCTTGCCCAGGCAGTATGCCCCTTTGCTGAAGGGCTTTTTCCCCTCTGCAACAGGGCATCTTGACCTTTGATGCTGTGACACTCAAGCTTGTCAAGTCTTGCCTGTTGTGCTTGCCAAGCAGGATGCAGCTTGTTGTCAAACTTGTGCAGTCTGCTGCAAAGACATGCCACTCAAGCAAAAGAAAGACTGCCTGGTGATGAATTTTTGAGTCCTGTTTGCACAGAAGCAGACCAGAACATACTGTCTGTGTCGTGACCATATCCTCCTTATTGGCATGAAGCACGCAGCCAAACTAACATGTCAAACTTTGAGCATGCTGTACACCTCAAGCAAAAGTGCATTCTGACAACAGAACTGCATGTGTTAAGCTGCACAGCAAGCAACAAGAAGCTCAGCCATGAGCAGTACCAGCAGCAGTTGCGGCTGACTGCCTGCCCACATCAAGGAAGCACTGTGCCACTCCATGTACATTGCTGGTGACTTGCCTGGGTAGCTTTTGCACTGTATCTGATAGCTTCACGACCTGCAAACAAGCACAAGCCTCACAACCCTGACATACTCACGGCATTGCTAATTGGGTGCTGATACACGATCAAGCACTCATCACATCTCGTGATGACAATGACACTTGTCAGCATCAATGCTAGATGATTGTGCCACATGCCTTGCATGCAGTACAGTGACTTCTCTTTGGAACAACTACATTGGCTCCCAAGATAGCTGTCCTTACATTGGGTTGTTCTTGCTCAGAGGTGCCACTGCAGTCAGATTGCAGTGATTGGGTACCATTTGCATCGTCCTTACAAGGAGATGTTAATGTAGCTTGCTTTGTTCTGCACCAAGGCGCTTGATGTTTTGTGTGCCATCTAAACTTGAGCAGTCCAAAGGAGCCAGATTCAGTGTTAGAACCCAGGAATATGCATTGTGCAGATGTGTTGCTTGGTCAAAGCAGACTGATTGCTTTGCGAGGTGAAGGGGCACTGCTTTGCCTATCTTCCAGCTGATGCGCATTATTCCGTTAAGTAGAAACGTACAACACGATGCTTGCTGCTCTATGTTCCAGAGTCAATGTAGCAGGCTTTCCTACCTTATGACAGTGTATGGCACAGAGGCCAGCTACAATGGCGTGCAAGAAAGGTACAACCAACGGCCCTGCAATTCTGCGTCCCAGCTCTTTATAGTTTGTGTGCATCACCCCTACCTGCACAGCCACACTGCTACATGCTGAAGTCAGACTGGCTGTGCTTGTTGTGCATGCAGCAACTGTCCTGACCACAGACTTGGTGCGCAAGTTGTTCAAAAGAGTCATGTTGCTACGCCCAGTCTAGTGTGCAAGCTTTCACAGGGTGCTTTGCAAGGCGTTTGTGCACATACGTACTCACACATGTGCAGGCGTATACACAAATAACTTCATGCGTGTACATATACATTACACTTCAGGTCAAGTGACAAATCTTTTGCACAGCGGGTAATGATGTATGCCTGTTCTTTGGAGAGAGAACAGCTGCTGCGTCACTTACCACATGATTAAACTTGTCTGTCCATCTTATGCCATGGTGGAACCAGGTCAAATGTTCAGGCTCATCCAGAATGGCTACATCTGCCTGCGTATCACATAGCCCAGGTTGCTGCACTGTTTCAAGGCTTGGGGTTCAATGGTGGCTACTGCTTTCAAGAGGGCAGTCAACACATCTTGACGTAAGCAGCAGTGTGGCAAACCATCTGCACACCATGCCACAGACAGCGTGGTGACATGCCATCTGCTGTGTTAGCCACTTGACGTCAGCTGCTGTTGGTGACATCATGGAATACTAATTCTGACATCAAATATGATGACGAAGGTCTTGTTTGCAGAAGCAGCCTGACAGCTGTATGTGCCACATGCATGTGACCTTCTTGAACACGACAAGTCCCACCTCTTCAACAGGAATATAGACTGTCATGTCGCCGACAGCAAAGATGCCTAGAAGCGTGGTGTCAAAACGGCCTGGGTAGTATCGGATCTTGAACTGCGCCTCAAATCCAGTTCGCTTTCGTACCCATGCTTTGATACACTCTGTCTGCTGCTCAGGCTGCTCAAATAAATGTGTGCCATGAAAGACTTGAGCTTGATCCTCTTGATTAAGCCAAGGGATCAGCAGGGTGACCTGCAACGCCCAACAATCTGTTCAATTGTCGTTTTTGGTGCATCGGAGCTCAGCAGACAGGTTGGCTACTTTTTCACATCAGAGATAAGCAGACGAGCGCATGAGCATCTTTGCTGTGCGCTTGAGCTCTGCTGCCTATACTCACAGGCTGTTACTGGCATTCTGAGGAACAGACAGTGCAGCTATATCCCACATTGCAACATGCTTGAGCATTGCAGGTTGCTTGCCCCTGTTACACAGTCAGCAAGCGAAAGATGCTGTACCTGGTGAGGAGTGCAGTGTGCCATATACGCAGCACGCAAACACGGGTTCACTGCTGTACCAGTCATCCAAGGAATTGCAGCGGTTGTGACCACTGTCACGTGTCTGGAAGTGTCATGTAAACTGCTTACCCCACTGTGGAGTCGAGGTGGTATGTTGGCCTGCAAGCATGGCTACTTGAATTGGATGTTGCTAGGCTGACCGGAGAGAAACGGGGCTGACTTCGCTTGCACATGCACAGAAACGGCCTGCAGGCTGTTCAACACCTTGCGCTGCTTGCAGATGTTCTGCCATGCCAAGCCGGCCACAGCAAGGGCTGCCAGACCGAAAGTCTTGTCGGTGTTCGAAGGCATGTGTTTAGATCCCAAGTCAAATCATTGTTGGGAGTATCGTCCTCGTCCTGGAAGTCGTCCAGCGCGTTTGCTTGCTTCTGCTGCGACTCAGGTTCTGTGCGCAATGAAATTGTTCCAACAGATTGTGTTGAAACAGGTGCTTAACAATGCAAGAAGTCTAAAGTCGTCTGTGAGTCAAATTGTGAGGCTGTGCAGCTTTTGCACACCTTTTTGTCAGGGGGATCCTGGCGCTTTTCAACGGACACTTGAACATGCCATTGAGTTGAATTTGATGAACACAATACCAATGCCGTGGTAGGCACATGTGGTCAGCATCGTTGTCTGGCTGAGCGTGTAGATGTCATGCCTCTCCAATCTTCTCAAATTTTGAAAGTCTCACACCACAGCCCTGACCAGAGCCTGCTCCATTGTCTTTCGTGACACTGTGACAAGCGACTTTCTAAATGTGATGTGTCATGCTGTCATGCCGAGTTGCTTCGACAGACACTTCACTGGTCCAGCTCTTTTCCTTCTGTTGACAAGTACAACGATTATGCAGGGCACACATGATGGTCAAGCTGAAAGTCTCAGCAGACTGAGTCAGACATTGCTCATCGGCACCCACTGCAAAACCTGCAAAAATTTGCTCAACATCCTGTCCAAGTGTTGATGTGTGCCAACAGGAGGAAGTCAGATCTGCAGGCATATGCATGCCCCTCATGGAAAAGTCAAACATCCAGAGTCTGGAGAAAGTCAACTGCATGCTAGTACTTGACTTGATGGCAACAGCTTCTTCAATCTGTTTTTTGACAACAGTGTCATTTGGTAACACAAACCAGAGCCTCAGTGTTCAAGACCAAAAAACAATGGCTGCTTTGTCTATAATAATGCCAAGTCCTTCTGGGCTGCAATCTGACAGACATGCAATAGAAGACGGTCCCACAAATCTGGCGCAAACTTGCATCAGGAAGGATGAAGCAATTTGGTCTGGCAAGCCTGGGCTGGCAATCAGACGGCTGCTTTACGTTTTTGTGGATGCTGCTCAGCATCAACACCATATTTTTCCTGCATCTTCAACAGCTCTTCTTCCTTCTCCTTGGTGCTCAACTGCACAAACACATGGCAGACTTGATTCCTCTGTCAACAAGGGCGTGCTGCAGCAAGCCATGGCAAGTTGACTTGCAATAATGAACAGTGCGAGTAACCAACACAGTGAATGCGCCCGGTAGAGGTATCTGCTCATGTTGCCTGCATCTTGCAAAGGTGCCTGTTGCAATGCTATACAGTCACTTCTGCATACCTTTTTGCTGTGTTTCTGGTGGTTGTAGTATAGGACAATGAGATATCTGTTTGCTACGTTGAAGCCAGACAAATGTTCTACTGCTGTCTTGGCATCATAGATATCCTCATAGACTACATACGCAGTTCCTCTTGTTTCCTTTGTGGACCCTCTGCAAGGCACAAACGTTGATTGCTTATACACTCAGAATACAGTCACAAGGCTACATGAGCGGAAGCCTGTTTCTCTGCAAGTCAGCTCACTGTCGTATTTGCCGGACAGCACCAAATCGCCCAAAGATCTCATACATCTGCAGAACATCACCAGTGCTAAGTCCCTGCAGATGTCACAACCAGATCATGTCTGCTACAAGGTAAGGCTTGTGGCCAGCTTGGTAGCTCACCTCCTCCGACGATATGTTAAAAGGTAAATTCCTCACATACAAAATTCTGAAGCAAAATGAGCGTGAGTACTTGTAGGCGCTGAGACTCAAAATGAGGGTTTGTGCTACTGTGAGTCGCACCTTGTGACCTCAGGGGGTAAACGATTATTTCTATTGAGGCGTGCTGTGGCCATGCTGCCTGCGCACTCAGGGCGAGCTGCTTACTCCTCAAAACAAGCACCTTTTCCTCCTCTGTGCAGCTTTTTCAGCAGCTTGTGCGGGCTTCAAACTGCAGGGGTCACGACCGTCTTCAGGGAAGGTGATCGCACTACGTCAGAGCTGTGCTGCTGATACTTGGTCTTTCAGTGTTGCGTTCCAGTCAAAGGCGTATGCGCTGTCGCGAACCGATGCTTTGAATGCTAGTTTGAGCGGCCCAAGTATCACACGAAGATTAACAGCAGGTCATGCGAAGAAGTCATGCAAGGCTTCCTTGCAACACTTGCCTTGTCAACTTCCGACACTCAGACCCTTGGAATGTCGCTAGGGTTTGCAAGTGACTGATTGTGAGCAAGAACAGTGTACAGCTTTCGACTAACTAGCAGACAATATGAATGCACATTACAGACAAAGCAGCAGATTCCTCCCGCCGTTTTGCATGTGCCATGATGGTGATTCACTGGGAAAACATGGTGCATGACTGTGTTGCAGTGACTTTGCATGCGCCATGTTGTGTATACTTTTGCTTGACAGCAAGCAAGGAAGAGACAGGTATTCCTGCAAATTTCTCGAAGTCAGCAGGCAGCTCATTTGCTGATGAAGCATTGCAGACCCGACTTCAAAGTTGCGATTCACAAAATATAGGTGGGCACTGACGCCAAGGTACATCCTGGCACGTGCCATAGTCTGTAAAACAGCCTGGTGGCAAGTGAGGACAGCCTGTTCATCTTCAAACCACCATCAAGCGGCTTTCCCGTCTTCTGCATTGTTTGCGATGGCACCATTGTCTTGTTATGGTCTAGACCATAACATAGATCTTGCCATGAGCTGAATTCATCAGCTGCGTAAATGACATTTTCCAATGCTGGAATGGCAAATGGCATGCCACCTGGACTGCAGCTTGCATAGGTCCATTTCTTCTCTACGACGCTTGCAGAGTGCAAATAGCGTGGCATTTCTGCAGCAGTGGCCTCAAACCGGTGCCCTGACGCAGCGCTGCGCGCGACACACGCTCTGCTCAACTTAAGGAACTGATGCACATCTGCAGTGATCAGCTTGTGCTGCTGACTGGGCTGCATGGGTAATGCTGTATCGCACCCTGTTCTGCAAGAATACCTCAAGCTTCTCAGCGAATTTGCTGGACAGCAACAAGCAGATCCCAGCGACCAGCTGTGGCGTCAGCTGTTTGCGTTCCCCGTCTCTCTTAGCCAGTTGCCTCCCAAGCAGGTAGAGCACAACATCACAGACTGTTGTGCTCAGCTGGGTAAGTCTTTGCAGGAAGAAGCTCATGAGAATCATGAACAGATCGACCTACTTGCTTTTGCAGTCAAACCTCTGCCTTGCGTTGCAGTAAGCAACAATGGGCGAACACAGAATTTCCAGATACTGCTCTGCAAGTCAGTGGAGCTGGTTGCCAGCAGCCAGAAGCATGCAAACAAAGCTTTTGCAGCAGCAAACTCTGTGTACCTCAGCCGAGTGCTGTTCAAACACCTGTCTGAGAGCCTCAATGCCGTGCAGCTTGCTGCTTTCAGCACAGATGCACCATACACAGCTGCCGAGATACACCCAAGTGAGTACATGTGCTTTTGAACATGGCTTTGTAACGCTGCTTGATGCTGTCGTTGCTCAGCCAAAGCCATTCTGCTCTCTGGTAGTGCAGCAGCGCCATTGTTGGATCAGCTTCTGCAGACAATGCTCAAAGTGCTGACAAGCTATGATATCAGGTGAGCTGCCACCCACAACTATGCTTTGCAAGCTAGGCATGCGCAGAAGGAAACATATGCTGGGTTGTAAAGCCTGCCTAGCAAACTTTTGTAGTGCACAATGCTATCAACATGTAGCTCTGCTGCATCATCACTAGACTGACCTTCATCGCCTTGTGCGTGTGAGGTCAGTGCACTCTCTATCGCAAAATAGTCAAGCTTTGCAGCAATCCCCATCATGAGCTACAGCAGCTATGCCAATGGGTTTACACTGTCAAGCTGCAAAAAAGGAACATGTGTTGAAGCGAAGTGAATTGTGATGTGAAGTGAACTGAAGCGCAGTCCCTTGCCTGCAGTGACAATTTTTACCTGCTGCACTTGGAAGTCATCAATCTGCTGCTGGTGCTGACCAGCACCCAGCTGTACTCCGCCTCAGCATCCACACCAGCAGGCAGCCACCCCTTCATTGATGCCCTCATGCAACCAGGGCAGTATGCGCCGCAACTGGTTCAGCAGGCTTTGCAGCATTACACTGCCAGGCCACCGCTGCCGCCAAGGATTCAGCTGTGGAGCCCTTCTCCAGAAACAGATGAGAGGGGTGTGTTGCAACTAGTCAGATCAGCTGCAGGTACCAACAATTGATGTGGTGCATACCATGTGTGAAGTCTGGTTGAAATTTTTTGTCCTGTAAGCCCTTTTGCAACTTGCTGACCTCTGGCTGTGCTCTACCTTTGCACTTGTCAGTCATGTTGTGAGAAAGACTCTCCTGAATTCCTTACCACAAAAACAATCATGTGCTCAAAACGCGCCTTGTACGAGCCGTCCACCACATCAAGAAGCTCGCTTACGTTGTATGTGCTGCAGCATCTGTGTTATGGCTACCTTTCAGAGCATACACCTTCCTGATCAGGCTCGGCTTCTCACAGTCAGACAGCTCCAGCCCTCTTGCAGACAGCTCTCTGCTGCTGCTACTAGTCCTCATCAACCATGCATCTCGCGCACCAACAACACAGCACATGCTACCTCAGCACCCGCAGCCTAACCCCTACAGGGCAGCCATACAGTTTCTACAGGACTCTGAGGATACAGGAACAGATGCAGAATCTGGAAGGGGCTTGGCAAAGTCAGGCACCAGTGCTGTTTCATTCTCTCAGCTGTACAACGCTCTAGGGGCAGGGCTGAACCAGGATGCCTCAGTACTGCTGCTGTATGTGCTGCTGCACAAGTGCCACCGCTTTCAGCAGTACCTTTTGGTCCGGAGTGATTCTGACACCATTCTGCTGCCACTGCTTCAACGGTAAGACTTGCAACATTCTTGATCATTGCAAGAGTGAGCATGTTGGCATCACTGTTTGCTTGCCATGTAGAGTTCATCAGGTTGGAGGTCACAGTAATGCTTGACGCTGCATGGCTTGTTTCGCTGTCGGCAGTTTTTCTGTGTTTGAATGCCATCCGTTTGGCTCATGCGCAAGACCTGTGACTCACTGACATGACTTTGAGCATTCCGTCAGTTTTGAGACTCTGGAACATGCAGGCTTGCAGGGCTTGAACACATACATGCATGCAGTACTGCTTTGATCTGCTGTGATGTGCATGCTGCAACAGCCCCATCAGGGTGGACCATTTCAACAATTCAGTGCCACAAACGAGTCTAGAAACTGCAAGATTTCTCCCAAAACGCACGTAACACTGTTGCATTTGCAACTGGCTCCCAAAAGTGGTTTCTGCATCCAGAACAAGAGCCTAAGCATGTTCCACTTGATGTGTGTTCCAGTGTGCCAGCTTAAGTGTGACTTGCTGCCTGTGTTGCAGGCTATACAGCACAACATACAAGACGCCAAGTCAACTGTACATGCTGCTCATCATCATTCTCATACTCAGCCAGGACAAGGGCTTCAGCCAGAACATCCAGCGGGTCATGCTTGGTGCTGTGCCCTGGTATAAGGAGCGCATGCTGCAGAGAACCTCGTTAGGCCAGTCCCTGCTTCACTGCATAGCCACCTTGCTTCATTGTACATCTCTCTTGCATTACGGTGCATCAGTGATTGGCACTGATTTGTCTGAATCATTGTCTCCAATCAGAACACAAACAAATACTGATCTCCGCACTAAGATAAGTGCAGTCTTTGTGAGCTTGTCTGCTCAATCACCATTGCTGGCCACAGAGACCGAGCTGCCTGATCTTCAAAATTTTTGCTGACTTCTGCACAGAACATTGAGCACTGTACCTTGGCATTCTAAAAGATCGCCTGTGCACTGCATTACCGACATTCTGCTGGAAAATAATGTCGTTTGGGAGAGGCTCAAGGGAACTGCCAGTGCCAACGACAGGATGTTCAGCGGGCTGTCAGTTGCACAATGCACATGTGCTGTTGTAGCTGCCAAACCACGTGTTCTTCACAATTTCTCTGTTTTGTCTATACATCAATTGGACCAGCTGCTGTGTGCTGCGGAGGGCTTGCAAAGCATAGCCCCACCAAGAGCATTGCGCTATGACATGGGCAAGCTGCTTGTTTGCTGCATTACGGGCAGTCTACGAGTCGTGCTGCCCTTGTGGACAGGCCAATATAACGTGATCAAGCTGTCTGTTTGCTGCCTGTTGCAGGCCATCTGCTGGTCGTATTGCTGTTGAGGACAGATCACTCTGACGTGGCCAAACTGAGGGCCATGTACATCCACTAGAGTAGCCTTGCAGCCCTTGCCAATGTTGCCCCCTACATGGCCAAGCTACACCGATTGCTTTGCTACATACAGTCTGCGGGGTGGGTTGCTGATGACAACAGTCTACCCACTTGATTTTCTGCAATGCAGGCAGTCTGCTGGTTGTGCAGCTGCTGAGAACGGCTCACTCCAACATGGCCAAGCTGAGGGACATGTACATGCACCAGAACAGCCTGGCGGCCCTTGCTAATGTTGCCCCCCACATGGCAGGCATCTCCTCGCATGCAGCTCAGCGCCTTGTCTCCCTCTTTGACATGCTATCCAGAAGGTGGGTTGTTGGGTTTTGAATGTCTTCGTTGTGGAAAAGGTACGTTCTTGGCATGTTGCTGGCCAGACAGTCCACTACATCATATTTGAACTTGCTTGGTCTGCATCTGTATGCTGGCTCTGTGCTGTATACTGTCGCGCCCTGTCATTGGGTACACAGGCTGCATCTCATTTCCATACACATTGACACGTGTCACCTAAATCAAACACGCACATGACGCTGGACACATCAGTGTTCTGCTGCAGTGTAACACATCATGATGTTAGGGACAGCTGTGAAACCATATTGCAGGTACCAAAGGATAGGCAAAAGAAGCATAAGCGGCAGTCTGGACACTCCATTGGGGACCCCCCAGCTGGGCCCTACCCCCCTGGCATCCCCAGGCCAGCTTGCTGCTGAGCAGGTTGTGTATGCTGACCTGATGCGCACTGTCCTGGAGATTATCAACACCATCATCACAACAGGTGCAGTCAAGGATCTGAGCATTTGCCTGGCTGCATAGACACATGACCACCAGAATTATCAGCAGAAGCCGATCTTGGAAGGAATGCCATGCCAGAAGTTGGCAGAGGTCTGCTATTGCAACATATGTATTTCAGGCTCAGTGCATCATATCTCTTGTAGCCTAGCAACCTTGATGATGCAGACCATGTTGAGATGTGCAAAATTGTGGCCAATGATAGCTTAGCAGGCAGCAAGTTCAAGCAGACAAAGAAGCAGCTTGACTGTATACTCTGCTTCTTTGTTTGCTTGAACACCTGTTGAGCCATTATTGGCCATGAGATTTCCCATTGCAACATGACTACAGTAACTTCTCTTTGCAAGGACACTCAACGTAAGGCCAATCTTGATGTAAGGACAATGCAACAGGTAACGAATCACTACGCGCTGACTACACTTGCGCATCCATCTAAGGACACACTTTCATGTCAGGACAGTCTTCCTGGGAACCAAAGCAGTCGTCATAAAGAGAAGTGACTGTATCAAGCTGCTACACTGTCGACCTGTGTGCGCTGTTGCGTATTGTGCTGCAGTAAGGAGACCAAAACCTGAACTTGACAACAGCATGTGTTGGACAAGACAACCCCTCCCTGCTTCTTGCACCCCGACCCCAACACCAAAAGCTTTCTCAAGATTTACTGCATTTGGCATGTGCTGCGAAGGAGATTGACTGATGAGTGTCAAAATTTTAGCGCACCTCTCAATGCTATTTTGTGGTTCCAGGCCTGAGGCAGAACCCAGAAATGGTGTACGCCCTGCTGCATCAGCAGGATGTGTTTGAGCCGTTTAGAATGCATGCCAGATTTGCTGACATTCTGGACAACATTCAGGTGAGCCTCACATGTCTCAATTGCGGCCGCATTCTGACTGCATTCTAGCAACATGCCTTGTAGCTTCACACGCCGCTTGCATTTCACACAGGTAGTTCCTGCTGTCGCCATTTCGCTGACAAGGCAATGCATGATGCGAACCATGCAAGATCTGGTCACCAAAAGTGCATTTGCCTTGTTTCTGTAAAGTTGGCCATGCTTGTGTGATCCCAAACAATCTCTTCTCATCACCGGTCTGAAGGCATTGCAGCTTGCTCATCTGCAGCTGTTGGTGTGTACGTGCTGTTGTGCTGTTAGCCCAGATCAGACGTGTAGCCAGTCCAAGTGCTACTCACTACAAAATTGCATGATTGCAGATTGTCATAGACAGCTTCAACCAGAAAGTTGATAGCGCACAGCACAGGGAGGGCTGGTCTGGCAGTGTCACAGATGTTCTAGGTGTCATCAAAGGTAGGCAACTATCAATTTGCTCGTTTGGGCATGTGCAATTTGCAGCATCCAAGGGTCACAATGCTGGCAAAGCACATAGCCATGTACACATGGCAGTGATGGCAGACATGTTTTGGATATGGGTGCTTGTTGTGTGTTGGCAGTCAAATGGTAGCAGCTTTTGATGCAACAATGACACTGATGTAAGCACAAAACGTGCTTGACTATGTATGCTGCTGAAACGCAAAGCTGCTTTGCAGAAAATCTTGGCAGCTGGCAGGCAGACAGGCTATCCTCGCCTGAAGAGATGCGCTTTACGTATGAGGAGGAACAATTCCCCGAGGACTTTTTTGTTCCGTATGTGTGGTCACTGGCAGTCAGCAGCACCACCATTCCTTGGAACTTGCATGCTATCGCGCTTTTTCAGCCAGTGGCAACATCCTCACCACATGCAGACGCGGTCTCTGATCAGCTAGAGCAACTGAGCGTGGAGCAATCAAACAGCGCCAGCAAGGCAGAGGAGCAACAGGTCTGAAGGTTTGCAAATTCATGACGAAGGACCCTCAAGAGATGGTACTTTGGGAGTGCCATGCAGAGTCTACTCAAACACGCTCCCGTGATGACGCCTACCGGCACAGACTTTTGCCTTTGTGTTCTTGGTGAAATTTAATGACCAGGAATCGATGAAGTGCCACATCTGTCTGAGCTATCCTAACCCATGATGTCTTCCTTCTTCAGCACCTGCGGTGTATCACTGATATCGCACCCATGCGGGACATCCATGTGTGGCCCACGTTTTTACATGAGAGGCTCAGTGATCGTTTCATCTTCTTTGTTTCTGCGTGGCGTTGCTGCGCAGCATGCGTAAATGCTATGGTACTTGTGCAAATCGGCCAAACGCCTGTGCGGTCTTCAGTAGACCGTCAACTGAAGCCATGCACGAGCAGATGACGATGAGATAAGCTCGAGCAGTGATCCCCATCAGCCGCGGCCCATGGCCACAAGGTCACCTCAAACGAAACAGGGGCGGCAGCCTGAGAACAACGCGCAATACCTGAGCCTTTTGTCCGCTGCACACTCTGCTGCCAATAGTGAATCTACTCCTGCAACCTCTGCACAAAACAACCGAATTTTGGACGGATGTCTGCCGGTAACCGTTGGCCAAGCAAGCGAGCAACAGCACAACCGCCTGCAGGTCAGTCAAATTTCGCTGGCGACGCTGAAAATACTTGCTTCTTCAACTGTGCATGGGCTTCAATTGCCCAGCTGAGATTTTTCAACTGTCACAGAGCAGGCGGCAGTCCAACTCAGCGCATAAACGCAAAGGCTGGCACGCAGTGCAGCACAATCCAGCAGATGATCTGAGTGGCATAGGCAGGCTCGGCAACAACCCAGCTGCTGTGTATGTCAGGCCAGACCATTCAGTCAATGCCAAAATAAGCCTAGATGACTCTCCAAGCTTTCCTAGCTTAGGCAGCTTTGCTGCAGCTTTGCCTAGCCAGCGAAATCAACATGCTGCCAGCACAAGTAGGGCCAGTCATAACAAAGCGTGGACGCCACAGAAACAGCCTGCACAGCCAGCCAATAGCAATGACAGTCCTGCTAAGCCCAAGTACTCTGCTGCTGCTTCGCCGGCAAGGCCAAAGCAAGATGCAGGGTCCAACAAAGGCATGGCGCTTAGCGATGCAGAGTTGACAGATCTGACAATGCTGCTGAGCACGCATCCCTGGGCAGAACCGGGCCTGGCAAGGGTAAAACTTGCGATACATTCCAAGCCATACCATGCCTCAGCGCTCCTGGATGCTGCATGTGGCCTATGTGTTCAAATGCACATGTCCTGTCTTGACATACAAAGCATCAACACCTTCAGGGTAATCGTGCTGTCTGGTAGATTCATACACACACATACTTGTCTTTCCTCGGCCGCAATGGCAGCTGTCAATGAAAGCTGCCAGCTCCGTTCTTGCTGCTCTGCAATTACTCACATGCAGCTGCTGTGCCTACACAGACTCAACAGCCATCAACTCTCAGCAGCCAAACTTACTGCTGCAGTGCGCTTCCTCCAGAGATTCCCCATGGTTGTCTTCTGGCATCACACTGACATTATGCACTATACTGGCATTGGGCATGACCGGACTTGTCCTCTGGCGCCAGGAGCATGCATCAGCAGAATTTGCATCAATGATGTAGTCTGATCGTGGGCTTGGCTGTGCTCAGGCAGTGTTGGCTGCAGTCAACCACCAGCTACCAGCAGCAGATCTGCTACTGAGGGAGATGGAACAGCACCAAGCTCCTTCTGGCAGTGACTCTGATGAAGACTCTGCCAACCATATCTTACCCAACCTCCAAGACCAGGACAAACATGACATCCAAAATCACCTCGCCTCATCTGCAACTCAGTCAAGTCCTCAGACGTCAAAGGCACCAGCACCACCATCCAATGGCAGCTCAGCTAGGGGTTCAGCTAGGGTGACGGGTGACAATGTGGCACAAGGCAGGACAGAACGTGGTGAGGATGAAGGCAGAGACAAGATGGCACACAGTGGTACAGAGGGTGGACCAGATGATGTTAGTGTCAATGAGGATCTGTACTATAAGCACAGGAGGGAGGCGTTGAAGCTGTCCAAGACCTGGCACAAAAAGCTGCATCAAGCGGCAACTGCGTTTGCTGCCTCTCATCACTCGGGTACGACTCTTGGCGCAGTCAACTGAACCCAATTGATCATCAGTAACCTCACACATGAAACTGTAAGTTATGCTTGCAGACACTCTGGCTGCCCTCCCAGTTGAACAGCGGGCATTGCATGACGCCA
Organism: Trebouxia sp. TZW2008; assembly: GCA_002118135.1. Taxonomy (NCBI): domain Eukaryota; kingdom Viridiplantae; phylum Chlorophyta; class Trebouxiophyceae; order Trebouxiales; family Trebouxiaceae; genus Trebouxia; species Trebouxia sp. TZW2008. Next base: position 96,017 of record BDIU01000133.1, read on the forward strand.
TAGCAAGGTCATGTCATGGCTCAGACCATAGAGGGTGAAGTCTGTTCAATTGCAAAACGCTGCTCCTGATGCCTGCTTTAATGCACAAATTAAACAGCGGCATGAATGTGACCGCATGTCCAGTTTGCTCTGCAGGATGCCGGATGATAGCCTGTGACCGTTGTCAAGTTGCATCAGTTCACGTCTCATGGTTGCAATACACACCAGCAAGTCTATGATCCTTTTCATGTTGTTCAACCCTGATGTTTCTGCCACAGCTCAAAAACGGCTCATTCAGCCAATGTGCCTGACCTGCACAGCAGAGGGGAAGAATATGGCAACAGACCCTCACAAAATGCGACTTGATGAGTAAGATTCTAGCAATGCTCAAGAGAGCAAATTTACTCAATGTGTCTAACCTGCTCTGCAGAGGGGAAGAATCTGGCAACAGAAGCTCACAGGGTCCGACTCAGAGCGATGAGTGCTCACGCTGAAGCTGCTGAGAAGATTGAGCATGCCAACAATGCCGGCAGGGGCCTAGGCCAGTACGAGCTGGACTTGCATGGGCTTCATGCAACTGAAGCCATTGATGCGCTAGATAGAAGATTGTTGAGTCTGGGGCAGTTGCAGCACCACAGTCAGGCTGCAAAGCTGAGAGTGATTGTGGGCAGGGGCAATAACAGCTCTGGCGGGGAGGCTAGCTTGCCACGAGTGATTGAGAGCCATCTTTTACAGCGCAACATGAATTACATCACTGGTCAAGGGGTCATTACTGTCTACCTTCGTGGCCTGAGACACTAGCGAGTGACTCCATTGTTTTTAAAGCTTTTGGACACTTTCGTTGGGTCGAGTTGTCCAACTGATCCAGTGACTATGCTTTTCAGGGTTTGAAGTTTTGCGGTGATCACTGTCGATGTTTCCAAAGCTGTTTAAATCCAAATTTGAACATTTCTACCAGCGTCATAAGTTATCAATGCTGTCTCCTTCGGTATGATGTTGTACTTCATGCTGAGGCTATATTGCGTGCAACAGCAGGATGTGTATAGTGTTGTTACAAGGCTTCTTTGCAGATTGGCCGCTTGACGCATCTGCTGCAGCAACATCCCTGGTCATCAGCCCGAAGAGTGTCTTGTAACGCGAATTTAAACAGCATGCATGTGCAGTGTCGGGCAGACTGCAACCTTGTGCTCACTGCTCAAAATTTGTTATGACACAGGGCATTGAGACTGCAGTGCACAGTTGCGAACTGTCACAGAGACATATGTTCCATGCCTCAATTGAAAATTTTGCTGACTTCCAGTCTTGTAGTGTGTGAGCATTTCACTAGCTGATATGACTGTGCAAGCAGGCTTGCTGACTCATTGACTATAAGTCTTGCCGAACATCTGGCTTGCCGCAAGTGTGACAGTGACAATTGCAATGTTTGGGGTAAAACTTTGACAAGCCATCAGTACAATGCATTGTCAAGTCTTGATATGCCATTGCTGCTCACTTTGGCTGTATTGCTGCTGTGCAGATCCTTGTCCCAATTTGAGGTGCACTGCAATATCTGGCACCTGATGTTGGTTCTGCAGCTGCCAGAAACTCATGTGGCTGCAAAGCTGCCGTTAGACAAGGGCAACTTTTGCATAGGCTGCTTTGCGCTGCGCATGCAGGTGTTGCACTGTGTCCTTCAGCATTTCTGTGAATTCGCTCTGCATGATGTTCTGCTTTTTGGTCATCTCAGCAAGCTCATTGTCATGTACACGCTGCTGCTGCAGCTGCTTGTCTTTCAACTGTGCAATTTCTGCATCCTTGTCTGAGAGCTGGGCGGTCAAGCTTTTCACTTGAGCTTCAGTGGCAGCTCCTCCCTTCATTAGCTGCTCCTGCATTTGCTGCAATCACAACACAACTAGTTCGTAGGCAAGTTTGTTGCCTCTTTTAACTCCTACAACTTGCAATCGGGTGGCAGCCATATTATTGTTGACAAAGTCGCTGCTGCAACGAAGTGTGCTTTGAACCATCACAAGTCACCTTATACTGTTTTTGCATATTTGAAGTGATGTCCTGCAGATCAACCCTTTGATTTTCCAGCTGGACTTGTAGCGCTGCTGCTTGCTCCCGCCAGGTCTGTTCATGTTGCCGAGCTGTCAGGACCTGGAAATACAGGTGCAGTATTTGCAGGGCGTCACAACATATATTCTGAAGTAATAAGTGCAGAATCAGGTCTGCAAGGAGACTACCTCGTGCGACTTGACTTCGAGAAGATTTTGTAGACACGCAACATCAATTTGCGCACGCTTCCACAATTCCTTGTCATCGAGTTTCACCGGTGCGTCCTTTGCACCCTTCCTTTTGGGGGCACCCTTGGTCTTTGGGGGCATAGCTGGCGATCTCGCAAGCTGAAAGGCGCTGTGAGAGACTACTGCTCACAACAGAGTTGCTATGTAGTGACACTTTTCTACAGATCGGGGCACGGTCACCAGCCTGGCCTGGTGAAAGCGGATCTACGAGCTGCTATCATCTGCTTACCCCGACGAAACGGTTAGCATTCCGGGCGCCTTTGCACCTATACATGCGTCGCCGCAGACTATGCAACTGTGCGCGCGTCACAGGCACGGTCCATGCGGGTGTCACAAACTCATTGATGTTGCGCTGCGCTGATGAAGAGGCCACTGGAGGATTACTTGCCCAGCAGCCTCCTCATCCCTCCCCCCCCAAACCCCCCCACAGCCCCGCCGGCTTGTCCCACAAGTCCGAGAACGCCCCGAGAAAACTTAGCATACTTTGTCCAGCCAAGAAATGATTCAATGTGTCAGGGTATACGGCCTTATGGTTTGCTCAATGCATGTGAAGATGTAAAGGTTGTGTTGTAAGCGAAGTGTCAAAATATTAAAGGAGCCAATTGTCGAAGGATAATGCTTAGGAGACGCATCGCCCTAGCACATCCTCACCAGCAGTCAACACGACACTCCTGTCCAGCTTTTCGCCTTTATGAAAACGTGACAATGTAGGTACAGCATAAGGTATGCATAGAGGCGCTTGCCAAGCACCTCTGATACCACACTGCATGTCGCCCCTAGGGCGCTTGAACAGATCACTACATGGTAAGGCTCTAGAGACCATTCACTGCCCATTGTTGTACCTTTGATCTTGCGTGATATGCATCTAAATAGGATGATCACGACGTAACTTGCAAAGAACGCTTGTGCAGAATGCTTTTTGCGTACAAAAAAGCATTGACAAGGTCACCACTGTCCTCCTGCTGCTACCTCAGCTGACACCTATCGCATCGTGATCAGGCCTCTCGCCTGTTCCGGCACGACGACCATGAGTGATGGAAGGCTGGCTCCGCATCAGCGAGCTGTACAGAGTCCATCCTGTGAGCCTGCTTGCTGTTGTTTTCGATTGTGGAGCTGGGGCTTCCTTGATCACCAAGTTGGGGTGCACTGGCAGATCTCTTAAGACCATGTTGACTGCAGGGTTCTCGCATGAATCGTGCACGACGCCAGTCTTTGACATGTCTTGGGGTCATCAAGCTCATCAGCAGATGCAGCAGCGGCAACAACCTCAGCAGCAGATCAGCACTCCCAAACAAGATGATGCCCTGTGTGACTTCTTTGCAGATCCTGACTTCAAGGCATGGATTGCCACAACAATCTGCACACCTCCAAGGTGATGTCTGGACGCATCAAATGTTTGTGAATGTTTTGAGCAGAGTGATATATGTTTCTTGTAATTGCAGGCCTCCAAGAGCTTCAAACTTTGACCCTCTTGCAAGCCCAGCATCTCCCGGAAACTGGATGCTGCATCTGGGATGCAACACGCCTTTCTCACCAGCAAAAGCTGCTTTTGAGATGCACAGCAGAAATCAGCAGCCTCAACCTCAAGGTATACATGACCTGCTGCGTGTTGCACCCTGCTTGCCAAAAGTTTTTCTACCTTGCTGATCAACAGGTCGTAGCTTGAATGCAGTCATTAAGGTGCTTTGTTGAGCACGCGTCTTATGCATAGCAAAAGAGCAACAGATGACAAGCTGATAAAACTTGATGACATGTTGCTGAATGTTTGTACAGTGAGGGTATCTAGCATGGCTAAACAATTGTGCATTTGTTGTCAGCGATGCCACTGAATGTCCAACAACTGACTTTGTCAGCATGCCCAGGGTACACAGCTGCGCCAGAGCTGCTACGCAACATGGCATCAGTTTCAGCCTGCAGCAACATGCCGCGGATGGCAAGTGCAATGCCTCAAAACAGTGAAGTTCTGATGCGAAGCTCCAGTGTGAACTGCCCCCTGCCTCTCCAGCTAACAGACAGCCCAATGCTGTGTCAAACGCCCATGCAGCAACCCAGAGCAATGTCAGGCAGCTTTGCAGGTCTGTCGACGATGAATACGCCTCATACGCCAGGATTGCATTGAAGTGCCGTGTCTCTGTGTCTCGTATCTGCCATCACTCCTTGCATCAAGCAATCGAAACTGCATCTATCATAATTTTGCACGTTGAGCACATATACAGGTCTGAGTCACTGAAACGATCAGCAAACAATGCATGCTGTCTGAAGCTTGCAGTGCTTACAATCTCTCCCCTGATGGATTTGCCTTGCATTCAAGATCATCCAAGATGCACCAGGCTGCAGAAATGGGGTAAGCTTGGTACCAACAATGGCAGCAACTGCACATTTATGTCACGCCAGTGATGTCAATCTGAAGGCAAGGGTGGCAACAGCTCAGCCTGTTGTTTGTGCTTCAGAGCTCGGAGATTTTGTGGCAAGCAGCACGACCAGGCCCACAGCTGCAGTCAATGCCCTGCATGGCAGTCAGCCAGCATTTGATCCAAGAGGTCTGCATCAATACCCCATGTTGAGTACCGTCGCAATTGTACCTGGAGATGATGCCAGTAACTCAACTTCACTCTTTCAGCTGTTCTGCTTGTGCTTGCTAGCATACACTTCATGCAAGCAAGGTAACAGAGAGCGTGAGGCACGACGTTTACCCGCACTGGTCACTGGTCATGCTGCATGGCCCAATTCACCGTCATCAGTCAAAGCAGCAGACAAGCAGTTGAGGTAGCACTGTCTTGCAAGTTGCAGCAATCGTGTCCAATATGGCTTGCAAAAGGTCATGCCAGGGCATCTTGCATGTAGGCATCTTTAATTGTGGCTTGTGTTGCTGCAGAAATCATGTACTAGCTGACCTGGAACCGCTCACAAGTGTGCTGATGCAGTTAATTGAATGGTGACAAGCATAAAGCTTTGGTAATATTTGTTTTGCAGCCACAGCAATGAGACGAGCTAGTAACAGAGTGCCCAAACGCAGCCTCGAACCTGATTTTGACATAACCCAGCCTGAAATCATAATGAAGGGCAGGGCAGCGCGGCGAGGCCCTATTGGGCCCTCCAAGTCTAGGAGGCCAACCTTCCAAGGCACAGGCGCTGTCATGCCACACAATGCAGCAGGTGCAGTTCCTTTACGCTGCGTTTCTGCAAAGTGCTACCGTTATAACCCAATGTGTATCATTGCGCCCTTGGTGAAGTGCAGCTGGTCATGAGTTGCTGTGCAAACTGCATTGGCAGCCGCACATGGCAAATCAAACTGTCAGAAGCAGAGCCTTCAATACTCATACAGATTCACAGTGTCTGTTGGCATCACGCCAATCATGTACCAACATGCCACAGCACAGGCCAGTTCCTTACAAAGTGTGCAACACAGCACATTCCGCTTGAGCAAGATCCCATATGATTGTATCTTGTCAGCCACACAGAGCGTTGGATTGTCTTGTGCATTACCGACATGCAAAGAAAGACACCAATATGTTGTGCAGCGCTTGATGCAGCACAGCGCAATACAGTTCAATCCGCATGATACAGGTGAAACAAAGGGCACTAAAGCGCCAGGCAGTGCTCAAGGCGTCAACATTGGCTCGTTGTCCGGCATTATGTCACCCTTCTCCCTGCTGAAGGTCAGCACCAGCATCATTGCCGCCTCTTTGCACGCATGACACGGCTGTCCCGTTATGCTAGAAGCTTCTGCAGTGTAATTTGCAGAAAATTGCTCTAAAGACAAATTTCACGTGAATGCAAATGAGCAGCGTCAGCAGCAAATCAAAGATCCCTGTGGCTTGTTTTGTCAGTCTGGTGTCCCGTTCCAGTACAGCTGCCTTTCACACTGTTAACGCATGAAGCCCCACTGAAAACAGCCTCCAGTATCTTCAGTGGTGTAGAGTACAAAATCACAGGAATGCAACGCATCACAGCAGAAGCCACGCTGGCATCAAGTACGTCACATGGTTTTGCTGACTGCATATACTGCTGAAAGACTGCAAGGTAGGATCCGGCATCATCTGACCACCACAGATGACACACTGACACTGCTGCTGATTCACAAGCTGTATGTCATCAGTAACACAAACAAAGGGCATTGAACTGGCAAGTAGCAGCTCACCACCTTGAAGCACTACGTGCAAGCCGTTCCACCGCAAGCACATTGATGGTGCAGATGCGCTGGCACAGCTCAATTGGTAACTGGTTGTCGTGACTGGTCATGACAAAGGCCACGGTAAGGCTGAGCCATCAGGACAACTAGTAAACAAACATGTGAATTTGCACTGCCGATCTTTTCTGCAGCTGGGATTTCCTGCAGGACAGGCAAAGCACTTGGTCAAACAAATGAAACACAAGCTAATATGCTGTCACGTGCCGCAAATAGGGCAAAGCCTGTCGGTGCTAAGACTCGCACATGCCGTGACTTTGTAATGTCCAGTGTTGATTGGGATGTGGTTGCTCTGTAACCCACACATGCATTCAAGCAAGTTGCAGAAGATTCTCTCACTTGCCAACTTTCTAGCTGGCTCATGGCTTTAGCACCACTAGCAATGTTACTGTCATCATTTTCTTCATGGCGATGAGTATGAGTGCAGACTTTGTAGCATACAGATGGCTGATTGCAATAAGCACTATCATGACCCTGATCACTTGTTATGGTAAGTGTCATGACATTTGCTGGTTGTTACAGCCGTCAGGCAGCAACGGTCAGACAAGCCTGGCAGAGCTGAACAAGCGCATCCAGGAGAAGGCGGACAGGCCACAGCCGGCCTCCAGCACCGACACCTCAGAAGCCGCCAGCAGCGGCCAGGCCGGCTCCATTACTATGAACAGGCTGGCCAAGGGTGTCCCTGTTGGCTCGTCCCCCACCATCCCCTGAGGGTGAGTACAGGCACAGCAAGTGCAAGCACAGCTCACAACACCAGACAAACAGCTGTTTGGGTTGGGAACGAGTTGTTTGGAGACAGTTCATTGCTTCTGTATGCATCTAGCCGGGTCACAAACCTCACCAGCATGCATATAATGGATGACGGGCTTAATGTGGCAGCATCAACCCATTCGTTAGCATTTCTGTTTATACAAATGAGACTCTGGGACTTTTTGTAACCCTGATGCTGCATCTCTTGTCACAAGTTATTGTGCTGCACGCCAGCATGCTGGCAACCTTTGCCCTGCAAGTTTGAGCATATCAGACTGCTGCTGCTTGGTATTGTATCTCACAGCATAATGCATTGCCACAGGTCCTTTGAGATCAAAATGCAGCCGCTCAGGCACAAGCTCTCAGGCGTCAATAAGATGCATTGCTAAGATGACATGAGTGCACAGGTGCTTAGAAGGTGGTTATGGGCAGCTTCCAAGGCCCTGAAAGGTGTTGGCGGACGACCAAGTTCAATTCAGGCTGGAAACCTTGCACAAACCTGCGTGCAAGGCCAGTCTGAACAGTACCCCACAGGATTTGGCAGCTCAAAGACTATCAAGACAAGACCCTGAGGAACTGGCAGCTCAAAAGCCAGCAAGACCAGAGCGCCAGTTTCCTCTTCTGTCAGCAGTTGCAATAAGGCTCAGTTGTTGGTTTCAAACTCAGCAACTCCCCAAGTCTGGAGTTGGTGAGCATTGCCACTGTATATTGTGAGGCATGCTGACTGTGGCACAGCATATGCAGCAGGAACCTGTCAAGACAGCTTCACCGCCATGCTTGGCGTGCAGTACAGCAGGGAAAGCAGCTCTCCAGACCTGCTGTCTGGTCTTGGTATCATTGTTCACAGACTGCTTTGACAGCGCAATGGCATTCAAACAATTGGGGTTCATAGGTGGAGTGGTGGGGTAGTTTAAGGGTCAGGGCACTCAAGTTGGAGCAACGGCTTGTCCAAAGCCAATACGGCCAGAAACTGATGCAATAAATGAATGGCTCATTATGCCCCAGATCGGTCTGACGATTACAATAGTCTTTGCTGCAGCATGTAGCTTTCCCATGCCTTGGTGATTTTGCGCTAGAACTTTCAAGACCATGTGGAATGCACTCTCCTCCTTGATGCAGTAGCAAAGCTTTCTTCTCTTATAGCATTGTACAGAATCTGATGCAGCAGCTGTCATGAGTGATCAAGACCACCCCCTTTGCATTGCAACCCCTTGCTTAAATGGCAGCTATTCATGTCCATGGTGTTGGTCTACGGTGTTGTTTTAAGACGTTTGTGCATGTACTGCAGGAAAAGCACCAGGATTCGTGTCATTCACTACAGCTCATTTCCCTTTGCCCTTAGTTGCGCCCTTGCCCTTCTTCTTGTCAGCTGCTGCAGCTTTTTTCTTCTCTGCATCAGCCTTCGTCTTGTAAGCCATCCAGCTCTTCTGGATGATTCTGGCTGCACGCCGGCTCATCACCTCAGCAGCCTGCTTTTGCAGCCATGCTGCTTCCGCCTGCATACAAAATTGTAATGACTTTGGCACTGTCATGCTGCCAATGCCATGCAATGGCAGATCAGAAGGTCAGAATGATCGATCATGATGGCATCGTCTGGCGCAGACACCATGCATCGCCTGCCTGATGCAAGGTTGATGACGATTTGCTGATGTTGGGAACAACACATGCACTCAACAGTGCGATGCAGTCCTGATTCATGATGACCAGATGTGGTGTTGATGCAAGACTGACGGCGCAAATGCAGCAATAGCGAACCAGAACAGCAAGGCTGCTGACCTTTTTAAGTCGCTCCTCATGCTGTTGCCGCTCGAGGTACATGGTATCATGCTCTTGTGTATACTTTTGAAGCTCCTCTGAGACCTGTACAGGCAGCATTACTCAGAGCTACATCAAAGGATGTGTCACTTCATGCTCATTGCAGCAGATGGCATGCTGCCAGCTTGAGAAGATGAGTGACGAGCCAATCAAAATGCTGCTATTATTGCTGTTTGTTTACAAATACTGAAGAGATCTATTGTCGAGCCACATCAGCATGGCAGGCACATTTGCTGACTTGTTTAATATGGAATGCCTAGAATAAGAGCTGATGCCAATGTGATGCTGAAAAAGATCAGAGATGCGCATACCTGCTGTGTCTGAGCTAGTTCTTCTTGGTATGTTTGCTCAGCAGCCCCCATCTCCTCATCATACTTCTGTATCCAGACCTACAGAGCAATTCTGCAAGCTGTAACTTTCAATCGCAAGGCTGGACTGTGCGAAAGGCCCTGCAGCATCAAAAATTGCTACAGTGCTTTCAAAACGCACACACCCCACAGCTGCTAGCTATGGCGCCTCCCAGCTCGCAACGATGCATAAATCTCAACAATGTGAAGGCTACGTGACCAAAACTGTCGTAGCATCTGATTCGACGATGTCACAACCAGAACTGCCATCGTCAATCAGACCTGTCATGAAAAGCCAATTATGCCCATGTCAAAACCAGCACTCAAACACAGCCGCACCTTCAACCTTGAATCAGCGACCCATGCCAGCATCATCTGAAAGGGCTTACACTTATGATGCAGCAAAACCCATACCCGCATTGTCCATACATGCACAGTCACTATAACCAACATTGACTGTACCTGCGTTTGGACTGCTGCAATAGCTCACCTCAACATCCTGTTGCAGCTTGAGCCTCTTCTTCCTCAGGCTGTCTGAGACTTCACTGCTCTCAGTGCCAAACTTGGAGGCTCTGAGCTTCAGGTCAGCCATCTGCCTCTGAAGCTGTCCTTGCTGCTCACCAAAATGTCGCTCATCCTGCCCCCTACTTGCTGCAGCCTGTGCATGCCACACCAGAACATTGCAGAAGGATGTCGTTGCCTTTGAGGACTTTGGGCTGTGATATAAGCGGTCTGAAACAGCATCAGTCTGGATCTTTAGTGATGGAACTGCCAGATCATGCTTCTACAGCTGGGCTTGCTGCTCACCAAAGTGCCTCTCATCCCGATCCCTGCTTGCTGCAGCCTGTGCATGCCATGCCAAAAATTGCCTGACTGCCCATGAAATGGGCCCTACGCTTTCTTGAAGGGGAAAGTCTAGTTCATACTGCCTGCAATCACTTTGCACACCTGAAATGGCAGAAGTGCTAGACCATATTGCTCACATGAACTGACCTAACAACTGATGACAGCCTAGTTCTGCTCCATGCAGCCTGCACATGCCACATCAAAACATTGCCTGACCTGACCAAAGTGTGTCGCATGCTGCACAGATAGATTGCCTAAACTGTCCAAATCAAGTTGCTTGTCACACCAAAGCATTGCCTCTCCAAACCTGTCACTGAGACGACTGATGCTGGCTTGCTGAGTATGCATGATGGCTACATAGGAGGCTGCTATCACCGCAGAGCACAACGCGCAAACCACATGTGTGGCTACTGTGGTCTGGCTGACTCGTCGGCCTTGCCTGCTGGTATTGAGCTGATAAGAAAGCCAGGACCCCGGCAGCTCAGTACCAGAAACCCTAAAAGAAATTGGCAGCTGCTCAACCAGCTGCTCTGTACGTGGCTGTCTTTTGCTTGCGTGACCAAAGCATGGTGTACAACAGCTCTCAATCAGCGAAATGCCCGCCAGCTTTGCTCAACACCATGAGGATGAACAGGTGGCACAACAGTGCCTGAACAAAATTGGCTCACATCTGACTCAACATCAGCATTGCGCCTCTCAATGTCAGCCTGGCTGTTGTTCAGCTCGGCCTGCGCCTTCTCATGCATCAGCTTGGCTGCTTGCTGAGTGTTGAGCCTCTCCCTTCTGTCCAGCCGCAGTTGCTGCTCCAGGGTCTGTTTCTCTTTCAGAGCCTGCAACAGTGTCACTGCCAGTTTATGGCTGAAAGCAAAGAAAGAGCTGCAGTTGCTGCCCCAGGGTTTGCTTCTCTTTCGAAGCCTGCAACAGTGTTATTGCCAACTCAAAGATCACATCAAAGAACAAGCTAAATGTAGGTGTGCTTCCACAGCACTGCTTGAAACTGCACTATCTTCAGCATGTGACTGTCAAGAAACTTGAGAGATCTTCTTCACAGTGATGTTGGCACCAAGACGTCAAGAGGTCAAGAGGAGAGACTGTGAAGGGCAGGTCACAGGGTGCCTTGAGGAATTGTGCTACTGTTGCATATTGATGTTGGCGGGCATCGGGCAGTGCCACTGATGCATTTGGACGTGTGCCTGCTCATAGGCCTTGCGCACAACGCAGTCAGGCGCAAATCATGCAAAGCAGGGTATTGAAGATGTGCACTCCTACCCGAGCTTCTCTCTTGCAGACGTCATTGTAGTGCTCTGAAACAGATGCATCCTCCTCCACAGAAGTTGTCAGCTTCTTCTGCATGATTGTCCTCAACTGCACAGCTGGTCACTGTTGGAATAGTTGCGCACGCTGTCTGTTGTTTGTTGCGCCAACATGAGGTGCGGCTAGCAGCATGCTTCCTAGCATGTCTGCAATACCATGCATGTGCAACACTACAACATAGCCAGTCAATGTCAGGATGGTTCAGCACGCTGTCTGTTGTTTGTTGCGCCATCATGAGATGCATGCTGCAGCATGCTTCCTGAGCATGTCCTCAATACTATGCCTATGCAACACTACAACATAGCCAGTCAATGCTGGGATGGTCTAGCAAGCTGTCTGTTGTTTGTTGCGCCATCATGAGATGCGTGCTGCAGCGTGCTTCCTGATCATGTTCACAGTACTGTGCCTATGCAACACTACAGCATAGGCAATCAATGTTGGGATGCTTCAGCACGCGGTCTGCTGTTTGTTGTGCCATCATGAGGTGCATGCATCCTGAGCATGTCTGCAATACCAGGCCTGTGCATCACTACAGCATAGCCAGTCACTGTTGAGATGCTGCAGCACGCAGTCTGCTGTTTGTTGTGCTATCATGAAAAGCATGCGGCCTGAGCATGTCTGCAATGCTATGCCTGTGCAACACTACCGCATAGCATGTCTTAGCACAGTCATTCAGCAAGTATGTCTGCTTTAACTGCTGATTTAGCATGACCAGCATCTGGGCAATGTGGAAGCTGTCGTCAGGTGGAAAGGGCTTGTTGTGGCATGACGTACCTTGTCAAAGGAGGACAGCAGATTGAGGACCTCCAGTGACCTGTCAGTGCATACAGCGCTGAGTTTGGCTTCTGCTTCGGGGCGACCCTGCAGCACACTGCTCGATTGTACCCTCATGTCAAGGTGATGTGATGACTAGCCGATTGGTTTGCACGCTTGTGAGTTGGCTTCACATAAAGGTTGCAGTTCTGCAACTGCTTACTTTCAGTGCGTGCAGTAACTCTGTAGTGGATATTCTGAGCTCTTCTGCTGTCAAGTCCCCAGCTGCATGCTGTATGTGCTGCATCTGCTGCAGCATGGCGCGGGACAGATCCTGCACCGCATAATGGACTGACGGTCAGGCGCTGCACCGATAAAGCGGTGGTCGCCAGCTGAAAAGCGTCGTGCAAGCGCGAGCAGCTTCTGACCTGGCCGACAATGCCGGATAGCTGCTCTGCACCTGTCAGTACTTCTTCGGTCACGTATGACAGCAACCTACAGAAAAAGGACTTTCTGAGGGCTTGCCATCAGCGGAACTACGCTGATGGTTTTGCTGCGGAATTCCGTATACCTCAAACTGTCAACGGTGTCGTCGACCACCGCCATCACACGGCGAGCTTCAACGCTGTTCATGCTGCCTATGTGTGCTTGATGCCGCTGATTGCTCAGGCGACTACAAGAGCCCAGCTTGCAGAGCTGCATTGGTGGCGTTATGAAATAGGCGTTATGAAATCAGTCAAATATCATTTCCAGCTCAACATCTGGTGCAAGAAGGTCTGGTCCGTAGCGGGAAAGATCTAAGCCATCCAAAATCAGATGTTCAAAGGTCTCTTCTAGCTCAGTCTCTCCAACCAGCACAGCTCCCTGCGACAACCATGCCAAAACACAGTTATTTCTCTCCACAATCTCACTTTCAGAGATGTAACATTGCACGCCCTCATTCAACTTTGTACACAGTGAGTGCTGCGTCAGCGTGAGCATGACAGCACATCAAGAGAACTTCACACAGGTCGAATTTGGGTCTGCTACAGACAAGCCTACATGCTGACAATGGTGCTGTAGCAGGTATGAATACCAGGCTCTGACTTGACTCGCACATTGACTGACTAATCGCAAATGCAAGCAACATGTTGATGTTGCTGATCAAAGCAGTAGCGAGGTGGGTTTTCACCTCACAAGATAGCCATAGCCTACCTGCATACGGCCTCTCAAAAGCAGCACCCTTACAAAGGTTGGGCTCACGCCCTGTATGAACATAAACCTCTCAGCTGTCACAGACACAATAGGCACAGCAAGCTTGGCTGTCGCATGCAGTTGACTACCCTGACATCATCTGTGTGACCCCCTACTGAGTCCCTAGTACAGCAAAAGTATACTGGTTGACAGTTGCAATTTGATCACACAGCAAGAGAAGCGTGCGTTCAGCAGTCGCTGACCAAGGGGGCACCTGATCAGCCATGAGCGCCCGCCATCCTTAAGTGCAGGATGAGATTGAAAATGCAAAATTGGCACATTCTAGATACACTTTTCATGCCAAACTCAGTGAGAGAGTGTCTCTTGTGCACACAGCATTGCAGATGGCATTACTGGTAACAGCGTCAGAGAGGATTCACAGCTTGAACAACACGCAGGCATGGGGCCCCTACACAGTGGCTAACAGACAATCAGGCTTTCTGTTCAACGCTGGGCATGCAAATTGTTGCCAACAGTAGTTGCCTTCACAATTTGACGTCTCAACATACATTGTTGTTGTGCTTGCAATATACATCGCTGTCCACACCTCCGTCGTAAGTGGGTGTTTCATTATGCAACTCATTCCAATCAGCAGTCAAAATGATAAGGGCTACCTCTGTTGTCCTTGAGTAGGTGACCATGTCCTCCTCTGGCTCATGATCCAAGCCCTGGCCATTATACAGCCCCAGCAGGACCACCTTCCGCCCACAGAAGCGTGTGATATGGGTGAAAAGCTCAAAGTTGAAGCCAAAGGCCATCTCATCAGTGACACCTGCCATGGCATGGGCTGCAAACATGCCCTGCATGCGGGCCTGCATGCAAACCAAAGTCTGCATCAAATAAGTCAGACGGGCAAACGGCCCCTTGCCATGGCGAGGACTGCAAACACGCCCTGGCTGTAGATCTGAGTTTTACCAAACTGCATGTGCCCTCATGAAAAATGATGCAGAGGGACTGAAGGGGCTTGGCTTGCTGCATTTGGACAGGCATGAGTTTGGCACAGCATGGCTCAACAATGCTGAGTGCTTGAGAGACACATATGCTGCCTGCTCTTTCTGAACACTGACGGCAAGAAGCAAAAACTGTGAGGACTGGCAGACCAATTGTGTGTGTATTGTATGCAGTACTACAGATCAGCATGATAATAAGAACGAAGATTTGACATGAAGTGTGGTGCTCTGAAAAGATCATTGAGGGTGTCAATGCAGATGATGGGAAGCACCTGAGTCCAGAGGCGCATCTGAAACCAATGAGGGGACTTGTCTGTCCATGCTGTGGTGCATGCATCTCCAGCTGCATACACTCCAGGTACAGAGCTGTGCATCAATCTGCAACAGCACACAAAAGAAAGTTCTGTGCCGCTAAGCATCATAGTGAGAGGCTCTGTGAGAATGACTGCGAGGTCAGTGCAGGACCTGTATGTTTGAAGAGAGTTGACTGCTCCTGTACGCATCTAGCTGGGCCTGCTGAGCCTGTCTAGCAATGCAATAGAATGAGTAAATATGAGTAGAAGCAGTCAAAAGAGTCTGCAAGCATTCTGTGCCAACTCGCTAGCTGTGTGTGCAGACAGACAGCTGCCTGTAGGCATGCAGCAACTGGCAAGCACGCAACTCAGGTTCACAAACATGAAGGCAATCAGCCATGTGCAAGCAGTGCTGGCCTGAGCTATTCAAGGAAAGTTGAGTCAAGTCTGCAGCAAGGCAACAACAGCGCTCTTGTGGTGTGGCGCATGCTTTGCCTAGGTACAGCAGCAGTAGCTGCAGAAATTGAGAAGCTCTGCGTCTAGTCATTGTCCAGAGTGTACACAGCATCATCAGATGCCTGATTGAGCCCGCCTCTACACTCCTTGGACATGAGAACAGGTGTGACCGCTGTCACATTCATGCAGCCCACACATGCAGGGCACACATGCAAGGGCGCATTTGAAGCCAAGATGAGTCTCGAGCATCTAAGAGTTTGTGCAAACGATGTTCTCAAGCAGCTCAGCATATAGATATACATCACAGTGATTGCTTTGCAACCTGCAACTGGTCTGGCAGGGACACTGTGTACCTGTCAACACAGATGCCGCCATCTTTCTCATCTCTTCTGATCTCATCAGGAAGCCACCGAGTGTTTGGCTCCACACCAATTGCGCTTATTACGAGGTCGGCACCGTATGACTTGCCATTGCTCAGGTGCACTGTAACAGGCCACTGACCGTCCTCCTGTGAAGCACTGCTTTGCCTTTGAGCGTTGTCGTGCTGAGCATCCTCTCCAGCTGTGCTGCATGTGATATTGCCTTGCATGCGATTGTCATCACCCTGAGCAGTGCCCTCTTGAGCTGTGCTGCATGTCACATCGCCTAGCCGATCAGCATTCCCATGCTGGCCCTGGCTGAGTGCTACATTGCCTTGCGTGTGAGGTTCATCACGCTGAGCAGTGCTTTCTTCAGCTGTGCTGAATGTGACGTCGCCTTGGCCATCAGCAATCCCATGCTGTGTATAGCGGGATGTCGCTTTGTCTTGCTCATCAGCAATGTCATGCTGTACACTGCTATATGTGCTGGATCTGCTGGTTGTGACAAAATCTGACTGGCTAATCTCGCCATGCTGTGTATTGCTTCCTTCCGCTAAGGTAGAAGCGGGTTCACCTGGCCTGCTATTGCCACTAGGCCCAGCTTTGGCTATGTCCAGTGGGCAAGAGCTGGTTGGTTGCTGATGCACAAACCCTGGAGCAGACTGCTGTGATGGCGCTGTTTTTGCTGTGGGACAAGTGGCACTGCCTTGCCTGCTGTTGCCAATATACCTGGATGCTGTTCCTTGAGCTAAGTTGGGTGGCCAAGAGCTAGGCTGATGTGCAGACCCTGGAGCAGACTGATTTGAAGGCGCCAGTGTTGTGGCGGACTTGGGTATCCGAGACTGTATGGAGGTGACTTCCACATCATATTCTAGTGTGACATGGCTGGCAGCTGAGCTATGGGGCATTTGGGTAGCCCACTGGGGCCCTACCGCATGTCCAAACCTCATCAAGCCCTGCAATAGTAGCACCTGCTTGATGCCTCAATATGTATCTACATATATATCCAGATGCAGCAAGCAGCTTGGCAGGAATGGTTTGGTTGGCACGCACCAGTGTAGCAAGCAATGTTTTAGCATTAGAACGAAGTCCTGCACCACAACAGAGTGAAGCCGCAGAACAAAGCAGCCTCTCATCACATTACATTATTGCATGACTGTCTTAGATACCCAGCCCCAGAGGTCATCCAGAGGGGTGACACAGACAATGTCAAAAACATACCAAAAAGGCTGTAAATGAAAGTCTGTCAGTTTGAGGCATTGCTGTGTTCATCTTGAGGGGAAAACCCCTGTGCTTTTCCTGGTGGTGAATGACTATCAACTAAGCTCACATTTGCAAAAGATCATGCAGTCAAGATGGTACACAGCATCAGAGCATCTGTGTTTTGACTTGTTCAAGCAAATGGTAGGTGCTCAACTGCACAGCACCTGTTTGCCTTTGACAGTGGCACTTCTTTTGCCCTTGTCTTTCTCTGCAGCTCCTCCATTGCACAGGTCTTGGTCATCTGATTGGCCTACAGGCTCTCTGCTTGTAATCAGCCTCTGCTGATTTTGACCATCTGAGCTGCGATGAGAAGAGGACTGACGCCGCTGTCGTCTGGACCTTTGCGGCAGTTGTTGCAGACCTTTACTACGTTGCTGTGTCCCGTCACTGTTGTGCTGCATGCTGTCTTGATGCTGTCCGTCAACAGGTCTGTGGTCCTCTGCAGCTTGTGGCTGCTGTCTACAGCTGCCATCTTGCTGGTTCTGGACAGCTTCACAAGCATCAGGTCTTTGTGAAACTTGAGCACCACTGCTGATTGCAGGTGAGCCATGCCTTAAATCAGCCTCAAGAGCTGCAGGATCTTGTGAAGCTTGAGCGTCACTGCTGATTCCAGATGAGGAATGCTCTTGCTGCCTTGTGTGAGCCTCAAGAGCATCAGGTCCTTTTGAAACTTGAGCATCACCGCTGATTCCCGGTGAGAAATGCTCTTGCTGTCTTGGCTCAGCCTCAACAGCATCAGGTCCTTGTGCAACTTGAGCATTGCTGCTGACTCCCGCTGAGGAACATCGAGTCTGCCAACCTGTAGCAGTCGTGTTACTTCCTGAAACAGCTCTGTCGGCTGCTTGACAAGATGTACAGTAGCATCCCTTCGTAAGGGCACTCAATGTAAGGACATTCTTGATGTAAGGACAATGCACCTGGTAACCAATCACTGCATGCTGACTGCACAAGTACCTCTGAGTAAGGGCGATTTCATGTGAGGACAATCTTCTTGGAAATCAAAGCAGTTTTATAAAGATATGTCACTGTATTTGGCAAATGCAGCATGGGCTCAGCTGAGGCGTTATTGAGTGTTTGGCAGGGCACAGAGGCAGTTCCAGGCTGCTTTCTGTTCATACCAGTGAATCACCATACACGTTATTTCAGTGATTCATACTGCAAAATCCTTGCGGGTGTCACGTTCTGACCCCAACAAATTTCACATTTCACAACTTGCACTGCATGTCAGTGATTCAGACTCTCAAATACTGCATATTGCGTACTACATATTGGGTATGGGCTGTTGCATATGGTGATCCACTGGCACATACCTTCTGGTATCTTTGCTGTGGGTTTGTCAGTTGAAGCCAGATGTCCTGAATTGGACATCTGAGTGCAGAAGAAGGCTGCAGCATCCAGGTCAAAGAAGGCGTCACCAATGTGGGAGTGCTTCACTGCCCAAATCACCTGCATACGGCATGTGCCGCATCTTATCGTTTTCCTTTCCAGACGCTGCTAATACAGGGCTTGTTTAATCCTATAATCCAGGTCTTTAAAGTGTATGCATGGTTTAAATTTGAGAGAGGATCTCTACCTCCTGACATGACGAACCGTGCGTGTTGACAACTAGAACTGCTGTTGTCATCCAAAGTGTGTTGCCATGTGCTTCCTTTGTATTGAATGGCTTGCTAGGCTACACTATGCACAAATAGACAGGTTGACGGCAGAAAGGGAGCGATGTAACTTTTTGAAAGCTTTGCTCCCAAAATGTCTTTGGTGCTGATGTCTAGCAGCTTGCCGACTTGTGTCTGAGTCGACAATTTTGCTCAAGGATACAAAGTAGAATGCCTCAGAGATTGAACGGCGCTCGGGACAAAGAGTTTCTGGACACACAGGTGTGCGAATCACAGAAGAGCAAGTTGTCATCCAAAGTTTTGCTGCATGCGCGCTCCAGGTCATGACTGCTGGCCAGTGCAACACCATGTCCCATGTTTGTCTGACTGCAAGTCAAAGACTCAAGTCATTCTACAGTTGTGTGACAGCATAAACATCACATTGAGCTAAAAATACTGAGACTGCTTTTAATTTGGATAAAATTCATCTTGGGATCTAGACTGGTGTTGGGATTTGCAAAGCACGCACCTCAACTCCTGAAAGAGCATGAGCCACCTCCAGCGCAATACCACCGTTTCCTACAAGAACAATGCGCCGCAAATGTGGCAAGCGCTCAGCCAAGTCTGTAATGGTATCTTGATCGCGCAGCACCAGGACATAGGGATCTTGGGCCACCACCTGCAACAAGCAAATGAGTCCATTGACAACATGTGCTGGACAGGCTCAGCAGGCCCAGCTAGGTACGTACTAGAGCAAGCAACTGTGTCCAACCAGTTCAATCCTGTGCTATCTTAAACCATCTGTACTAAGCATGCAAGAAGGCGAGGGCATATTGTTCCTCGATATACATTACGGCATATCTGACCACTGACCACAGGGTTCCTGCAGTGTTTGTCATGATTACATCAAGCTTTAGGCCTTTGATTGCCTTCAGCTCAGATTTGAGCATGAATTGAATAATGGAAAAACCAAAAATGCTGCCTAAAGAGATCAAGTATTGTCCAAGTAAGCAGTAGCATGCATGTATCTGCAGCAGACTTGCAACTGCATCAGTGTCAAGCCTGTGTCTGACTTTCATCTGTTGAACATCAGGCGTCCTTACCGTGACGCTCAAGACAAGCCTGCCTGGCGAGACAAGACTTGTGCCAGACACACCTAGCAGTATATGCTGGAAAGCGTAATGATTACTATCATTGTTAGTGTCGAGCAGCTTGCAATACAGCTAACTGGCAGTATGCATGGAAAGGGGTTCATTTCATTGGGTATAAACGTGAGCTAGGCAGGCTCAGCAGGCTCAGCTAGGTACGTACAGAAGCAATCAACTGTCTCCAACCAGTTCAATCATTTGCTGACCTAAACCATTTACGTTGGACATGAAGGGTTTGCAGCAGGTTGCTGAGAGTCATTGTCTTGGGGACAAATTTTACCCACGGTGAAATGTTGTCTCAAAGTAATTGCCGCATATACCTTTGGGCTTGCGCCAGTGCAGATGCAGAGTTTGTCAAATGTCACACTCTGACCATCATCCAGATGCACCTCACGTGCGTGAAGTGAGAGGTGTGCAGCCAGGCCATGGAGCACCTTCAAGTTCGGGTAAGGAAGAGAGTTCAGGTCTCTCTCGACAACTGCAGCAATAACGTGTGTCGCAATGCATGCGGCACCAGGGTATGTGAGAGTCGGCAAATCTTGACGAGGGGTATGCATGCAGGCAAACACACGCCCACGTTGCTTTACTTTCAAAGTCTTCCAGATTGTCCGAATACTTCACCACATTGCCGACGTCCTGCGACCGTACGAGACTTGAGAATGAGCTTCGGCCATCGTCGAGTGGACACGCGCTCGAGGTTGTGATCACCTTGAGCGTCCTGTCACTGGATACTAAGACGATGTCATCCTTCGGGCACAGCTTACACAATTCTTCTGCGCAGCAGACGCCGGCAATGCCGCCTCCAAGCACGACATACTGCATGACTCGGTCGCAAGTCTCGCTGCAGCAAGAGCGTCTGCAGCTACTTAACGTGCAGTCCACTCCGAAACCAGCTGAACACTTTGCAGACATGTACAGCAGAAGGAGCTGATGTGTTTCGGGTAAGTGTACAGTGACTGCTCTTCGTAAGGACTGCTTTGGGTCCCAAGAAAATTCAATTTGAGATGATTTGTCCTCTCTCAGAGGGACCACTGCAGTCAGAATGCAGCGATTGGCTACCAACTGCATCACCCTCACACTGGGGATGTCGTTACAGTGTTACAAAGAGACAATGTCGTAGTCTGCTCTCAGCTCCAATATTGTTGTCTAGTGCACTGTGTGCGCTACCGCAAAAGAACACCATTGCCTGTTATGCAAAGCATTTGTGAGCAGTAGCTCAAGTTTGAAAACAGGCTCTTTGTATCTTGTACTGACTAGCTTCAACATTGGAAAGCGTTTGCTATTTTGTCTGTTCTTCTCTCAACATCGTCAACCAAATAGATACTGGCTGAGCAGCGGCTGTGGCATGTTGTCTGCAATAACGTCCTGCTTCTGAGGGCACAAACGCAACTGAAGACAGTCTATTATTCTTCAGGTTCATGTGCTTACTTTGCGACTGTTAGACCCCAAAGGCCTTTTGAAGTCTATATAGCTGGTCATGCTCGGATGGGCACATAGTAGAAAGATGCCAACAAGACGCAACTACATGTCCATCAGTAGCACGCCCTGCACGTGGGTTAGTTGCCTTGCAAGCGATTTTGCCAGTCCAAGAAGCAGACATTAAAGGATGATTTGATGAGGGGCATGCAGCACCAAATTGTCCAACGCATCTTGGGAGTCACCCACGTTTGATCGTCAGCTGATGAACAAGTTTCTGAGTGACACCAGCACAGCTGACGAACACTAGACGGACGTATATATACGCAAGCGTCAGCTCATTCCAACCCTTGTGCAACATAATGACTGTCAGACACAAAACCCCAAATGCTGTCAGAGCATCAAGAACTGTCAAGCTTTGTTTTCATTGACCTCATTCTGGTGCCACTGCATGAGTCCCAAGCAACAAAGTGAGCAGGGTTTAGCAAAAAGTGCCCTATATATTGCGAGATATCAACAAGACTGATCTGACAACTGTAGCAACACCTGCAACAGGTCTTGATCAATCTCAAGTTGCACTAAAACGCACTCAAGCTCATGACCCGTACAGCATTTCCAAAAAGACTGGGATGCTTCAGCTTTGAGGCTGAAATTGCAACTCTGGGCTACTTCTGGTGCCAGCGGCTCTGCGCTTTATTTCTGACAAATGGCTTTTTTTGCTTGCTGCAGCTTTTGCGGCTGCACGCTTGGCATGTGATGCATTGATGACATCCTCCAATAAATATCTTCTGATGGGTCGGTCAAATTGCGCCTATTGTGTGATTTTTCACACCTCAGTTTTGCTAAGTCCTCCTCAGTAAGGTTGTACTGCTCTTTCGCCTTCGTCGCCATGATCCACCAGTACTTGCGTTTGCAGTCGCCGCAGAGCCTAGTGCCAGTGACAGCCTACACTGGCAGCGACCTTACTCGCATGACGCTGCAGTCAACGCAAGTCTTCTTTGCCAGCTGAGCAAGCATTCTGCAAGGATCCCGAAGCACAGCGTGGGACCCTGTGGTTTCCATCAGCAAAGTCTGCCAGAACCAGCTGTACATGATAGCATAGATCTGCTGACAAGTCGCCGAAAGACGCACACAGTCCGTTGTGCTTTGAGTCCATGAGAAGATCTCCGAAAGAATCTCTTTGGGCAGGCTGCGGATATTCATTGCTTGCTCTGTGTCGATGCACCTCGCGTAACCCTGTGGCGACTGACCTCTGCGTTGCCTGGTGCAGGTCGCCATAGCGAAGAACGTGGAGTCGTCGACGTCCTTGCAAAGTCAAACCAAACTTCTATGTTTGGAAATTTGAATGCACATGCATTAAGCTGCTGTCAAGGCAAAGCCAGCAATGTCGCAGCTGTGTTCAAGAATACTGAATGGGTCGATGATGTGAGCACTTACACCAGCACTGGTACCAGTCACTCAGTGGCGGATACTGCTGAGCTCATGCACATGTACATTTTACAAGCAGAGCATTTCGGCGATTGCGTAGTGTACAAGAACGCTAGACTAAAGAGTTCACACTTCATCAGCAGCAGCGAAATTGATGGTCCAGTTCAATTGACCAACTGGGCATGGGCACTTTACCCCAGATCTCAGTAACAGTATTTATGTGCCGCATCCAGGTCAATGGCTGCATTTGCTATTGCCATGCTGCCTGCCTGCTTTGGCCTGATGGGCTAGGAAAGCTAGGCCGTTTGGCTTTTGAGGGACTAGCCAACGGCTTTGCTGGTGATGCTATCTGATCGGATTGCCGTCCCCTTGGGATGTTGCTTCTTGGACTGCTGATGCCTGAGTCGTAGCCATCATTATGACGATCCATATTCCTTGAAGAGCTTTGCCTCTTCTGAAATGACTGACCACTAGGGCTGTTTGGCATCCCGTCAGCAGGGGCTGCAGGGACCTGCCCTGCCCCTCTGAGGCTTGAGCTGCTGAGCTCAGTCCTGACATTTGTAGACCTCAGGCTGCTATGCCGTTCCAAATCGCTGCGTGCATCTGCCACTGACAGCTGCAGCCTTTGAGTCAAAGCTGCAAAAGCAGAAATTACATTTGTCAGCATCAGTCAAGTCACATAACATTACATCAATTGCATCCCCAGTATCAAATGTGGCCATGCACAAGCATCACCAACTATCGTATGTGCAGATTCAGGCATTCACAGTTATGCAAAGTCAAGCAAGAGAAGGCATGTTTTGTGAATTGTCACAATCAAATGAGCAGGAAATTTGCCATGCTTTGTCAAGTCTACCTTGCAATTCCTTGCTTCTGAGTCTTGGCACAGCCACACTTCCAGACGCTTCGCGGCTCAAGCCACCAGATTTTGAACTCTGCCCGCCAGTCTGACTGGTCGCACTGTTGGGCCTGACAGCACTTCTCAAAATGGCTGTCAGCTCCATAATGTGCGCTTGACTGGCGTCCACTTCTTCTTCCAGCTGATGCCGCTTCCTCTTCTGCGCATCCAGCTTGGTCTGCAACTCCTGGAGCTGCATCTGGCTGCTCTCGTACAGCACCTGTGTATGAGATGTGCTGCTCAATTCCAGCTGCTGAAAAGCTCACACACACAGTGCCATGCTGAGCTTAAGCAGCTGAGTGGTTCCCATATGCGCCTGCTGGCTCGCTGGCACATTCACTCTAGCGAGCAATTCAACAGGAAGCCGTTTCAGCAAGCATGCGTCTTGTCAATGGCCCATGAAGCAATCAAGCTCTCCAGCAACAAATGAGCACATCATTCCAATTAGTCAGGTTTACATTCCATGGGATGATGCCACTCATGTTTCGGGCTTCTGACATAAGCATAAGATGGCTGCAACCTGTATGGCATATCACCTTGAGACTTGCCTTGAGTTCTGCAGCTTGTCTCATGGAGGCAGCAGCTCGAGCCTCAGCCGAGTCAACTTGTTCCCTGAGCAGTCTCAATGCAACTGTGGCTCCAGCAGACCCTGCACCATGCCAACAGTGTTCAGTTCAACCTTGCACTTACAATAACGATGAGAGTTTTTCAGCTAGGAAGGTCCTGGCCAAAATTGTTGGCGCAAAGTATCAACCTTAGCGTGATTGCGGCAACTAGTTTGGCATTGCTTGCATCACTGCAGTAGGGTAAAACTCATCAAAAGACCAAGAGACTAACCCAATTGCCGACAGTATTCAGCAAGCTTCTGCCACAAGCAGAGACCTCTTACAAGACTATCATTACAGGCAACTGACAAGGCCACAAATGCAGTCTTGCATGACTGCTGATGCCAAGCAAGGCTGAAGCATAAGCGTAATCAAAGTGATTGCACATTCCAGCACATGTGCCAGGTGTGCACGGCTCAAGTCCTGTCTTGCCAAACAGGCTTTTTCTGAGCGTCTTTATAGGGGCCTCAAGGCCGAAGCATGCATGTTGCTTCCAGTTTGGCACCGCATGGCAGTTAGTACCTTTGCTGGTAGAAGCAGCATTGGCAGGGGGCTTCGCCCTGGAGCCCTTGTGCGCAGGGCTTGTACGGTCCTGCCCTGCCTCAGAGCTGACTAAGGCATCCCTCAGCTTGTCCATCTCCACCTGCAAGAAGAACACTATTATAGCATTGATATTCCTTCATGTTTTGCTTCACGGAAGAACAATGCTTTAGCTTGGAACTGGTGCACAATTGCATGCAAGCATAGCGGTGCACGTGCAGGTTCTGACACAGCCTTTTGTTGTATCAGATGCAGACCCATCTGCTTGTCCCAGGACACAAATGCTCAGCAAACAGAAGCTGCTGTTTACTTTAACCCTGTACTGTTGCATCCTTCACAAGCAGAAGCTGCTGTTTGCTTTGACCCCAGTGCTGTTGTACACATTTGCCAAATGCTGGCACACTGTCATAGATGTGTTACGCACTCGGCTCAATGCAGATGCTGAGACAGCATTTCAGTGGTGTCATATGCAGATGCATCTTCTGGCATCAGAACGCATATTCTCAACAAGCAGAAGCTGCTGTTTATTTTGATCCCTGTGTTGTTGTATACCTTTGCCAAATGCTGGCACACTGTCATAGATATGTTGTGCATTCAGCTTAGACATACCTCCACAGAGTGGCAATGCCGCTGCAGATCCTGAAACTCCTCTTGTGTGTACTCAAGGTCGGCATTCAGCTTCTTCACCAGCCCAGACTGCTGCTGAAGCTCATCCTGTAGCTCGCCCAAATGAGCACAGTTCTGGCATGGCCCTGAAGAGCTGCTAGACAAGCCCTGCAGCACATAGCAGTATGATCTGTCAGTACCAGGTAGCATGTTCCAGCATTGTCAAACGTTTCTTGGCACCCCAAAGGATCTGAAACAGATCATCCTTGCAAATGCCGATTATGCAATGCCTCAGAGCAATGTCAGCGGTTTGCATGGCAAAGCAGTGTCAACAGTCAGCAACAGGACGCTATCCAGTTGTGCATTTGCATGGTGTCCAGCATGAGCTGAAAGTTTCAGATGTTCATTGATGTAACATGTCTTCAATGGCTTGTGAGCAACTCAATCACATGGTCAGCTTTCCCTATTGCCAGCAAAGCAAGCAATCTTTCTAACGACGTGCAAATGTTCAACAAAACATGCCATTCACCTGAGCAGACGTATGCATTGGGATCTAGCAAGGCAAGCAAGGGTGTAATACAAAACTTGCTCACTTGTGTTGAGGCTTCAAGCTGCAGATGCAGTTCAGCAATCTCCTGCTGCTTCTGCTGCAACTCCAACTTCAGCAAGCCCATCTCCTGTTCTTGCCCCTGTCCTGTTCTTGCCAGGCTGTTGCTGTCCACGGCACCAGTGCGTGACTCACCGGCTGCAAGCTGAAGGGCTGAGACTTGAGCCCTGAGGTGGGCAGTCTCTTGCGAGGCAGCCTTCAGCTGAGCTTCCAACGCAACACACTGCAATCAAGCACATGCGCCGACATGTCATTCACAAGTAGCATTTAGCAAGCTAAAGAGAGATTGAGCTGATATACACTCAGAGCACGTGCTGAGTCGAAGGATTGAATACAGCTGACACTGCAGGACATCCACAAACAGGTCTTGTGATTGACTGATATGTCTAGCACATCCTTGGCCAATTGAGCCGCACTCAACACACTGTGGATACAGAGGCAGAGCAGCCTACAACTTGTCATGTACACCTGATGCAAAAAGTTCAGGAATGCACAATCTGATCTCATCTCGATACAAATCCAACAAGCACTAGAGATGAGGGCAGGAATCACCTCAGATTGAGATTCCGCCAGCTGCTTCAGGGTGTCCCTCTGCACAACTTCAATCCTGTCAGCACCCCTCAGCAGCTGCTGCATGGCTGCATCCCTCTCCTGCATCTCTGCTTCTTTCCTCTGCAGCTGCTGCTGCAACTTCTGCAGCTTGGCAGGAAGATCTGCTTCCCGCTGAGGACTTTCCCGCCGCAAGCTGGACATCAGCTGATGCACCTCTGCCGGCATCTGATCGGGATCATCCAGCAGATCATCCAGATCAGCAGCCACTGAAGCCGTTGTTTCCCGCTCTTTTGCCGCCTCAAGCTGAGTTTGAAGGGACTTGAGCTCAGCGCGCTGCTGTGCCAGCTCAGCATGCAGCATGCTGAGTCGCTGCTCGTCATGGATGTGCAGCTGGTTGGCAATTGCCAGCTGCGTCTCCTTCTGTGCAAGCTGCACAGTATACAGCAAAGTGAGCATTGCAAATTGTGTCAATAGAATCATGATCGCTGTGGTGAAGAGCCAACAGGTGGCCCTACAGACAACCTCAATGTATACAGTCATCTTGCAGAAATTTCTATGATGACTGTGCAGACGCTTCACCATCAACTGAATCTACCTGTTGCTTTTGTATTTGGTGCACTGGGTCAAAGCAAGATTTGAGGTAGGATTGGGTAAAATCATGAGTGTTGGGTCAACGCGATTGGCTGTTCAAGCCTGTAGCTTTTCAGCACGCTGTGCTGAGCCTTCAGCTAGACATGATAAGCGCACCATCACCATCAAGATTGCAAATGCAACTCATTTTTAGCACTGGGTTACAACACAGCTTTAGTTGTGGTGGACAACCTACGCTGCTGGCTGACGTGTATCAACAGTATCAGTCACAGCAACATTGCTGATGTCAGCAGGGTGACAAAGTGTTGTCATTGAAATGATTCTGGTCTGCTTCTGCTCATGCAGCCTTCTGTGACACTGCCTGATAGCATAGACTTTGCTTGCTTGCTCGCTCCGCTACAAATGCATGGTTGGCCTGGACACTCACCTGCTCGAAAGCCTGGTCATTGGCAGTTGCAGCAGCCCTGGTGTCATTGGCCCGCTTGGTCAGGATGGTCTGCAGCTGCTGCGTCTGAATTTCAAGAGCAGACACCTGAAGAGTAAAGGCCACAACACGTTCAGCTTTCAGAACACCAAGAAGAGTATGTGTATGCGTGTTGGGTCGTATCTTGACTTGCTCTGTGCCATTCTACTTGCCACAAACGGGCTGTCTGCACTGGTGCAACCCTAGACTTCAAACCACATATCTCATTAATGTGCATCCATCCATGTGCATTTGCGCATGCATAAGTGCATATGAGTGCCAAGTCAGCAAGTAATGACAGAAGCCCACCTGGTGTTCACGCTCTTGCAGCTTGGTCTGCAGCACCTGCACGCTGTTCTGCAGCCGTGCCACCTTCTGGTTAGCTGCCTGCACATGCAGCAAATGCCTCAAAGCACAGCCTCACCCCACGATGTCAGTTGCTCTGACTACTGTGATTTTATAATTGCACTACCCAGGATGTGCTTTGCCTTGAAATGTTCAGCCAATGTGCTCAAAACTGTCCGTCATGACAGGCTTGCAATGTGCATTGAGGTCTGACAGGAGGGATCAGTTGAAAATCAAGCGTCTGTTGATGCAAAAGATGTTATGCACATGCAGATCTTGTGCAGATGCACTTCTGCAAGTTCTGCTGCGCGCGTGCATGACCGTGGTGACATAGATTGTGTCGTGCTGCCACACCATGGAAAACCCACGCAATCTGTGCAATGTGAGCAGCAGCCCAATAACCTTACCTTCAGCAGCTCGTCATGGCTTGCAACGCGCTCCTCCAGGGTCTGTACCCTGCCAGTCTTGTCCTTCAGAACTGATGTGAGGCTCTTGGTCCGGACATTGGCAGCATACAGGTCCTTCCTGGTGCTGTGCAGGTCTGCTTCTAACAGGCCCAGCTCTGAGAAGAGGTGAGACTCTTGCAGCTTGTTGGAGGTGGCTTTGAAGAGCGCAGACTTGGAGCGAGAAAGCCTTAGGGTAGATGCAGCACTCTGCAGCAACAAAGGTTGCTTCAGTTTGTGAAAGAGAAGTGACAGGTAGATATGCAGCTGCGTCTCATTAAAGGTGATGTGCAGCCTGTTGCAGCTTGTTGAAGGCAGCTTTGAAGAGCGCGGACTTGATGCAAGGCAACTGCAGCGTTGATGAAGTACTCTGCAGCAATGAGTCTTGAAGTGGTCAAGCAACTGATGGGCAAAACTTGGTGCAACATGACATTGAACTTGATAGAACAAACAACTTGCTGCATCGGGCACGCTACAGTATTGCAAAGCAGGAAGATTTCATTGCAAGCACCCCGCACAAATTACTGAATGGGACTGTGATGCTTTGTGCACGGTGCTTTGCCAGGGGCCAATGGACATATCAACTTGAGGGGCAGCCCAAGTCAGCAAGGTTGCAGGCAGCTTACATCCAAGCTCAAAGACTTCCTGAAAGCTTCCGCCATCTTCCTTAACTCAGCCTCGCTCATCTCGCCTGAGTCCTTCCCTGAGCCCACAGTAAGCTCTGATGCTGACTCAGCCACACCTGCAGGGCTGTCCCCAACAGCCCTGTCTGAAGGGCTGTGCCCATCAGCCCCTACCAAGTCACCAGACTGGGCCGAGCCTTGAGCTCTGAGGGATTTGGACCTGGGTGACTCAGTCTGTGTGCTGGTGCTAGCAGCCGCACCAGAAG
This sequence comes from Trebouxia sp. TZW2008, assembly GCA_002118135.1. Lineage (NCBI taxonomy): Eukaryota > Viridiplantae > Chlorophyta > Trebouxiophyceae > Trebouxiales > Trebouxiaceae > Trebouxia > Trebouxia sp. TZW2008. The sequence continues at coordinate 124,969 of BDIU01000133.1, forward strand.
CTGTTCTGTCATACTCCTCAGGCAGCTGCTGCTGTTGCTGCTGCTGAAGCTGCTGCTTCATGCTGTCCACCTGTTGGTACAATGAGCTGACTTCAGCTTGCAGGTTACTCAGCTCAGTCTCCTTCTGAGTGAGCAGCTCATGTGCTGCTGGCCTCTCAGAGAACTCAGCTTCAGACTGTTGACGCAATAACCCCAGCTTGCTTGTAAGCTGAGTGACTTCCCTTTCCTTCTGTGCATTCAGCGTCTGCAGCTGAGTCAGCTCCTTGTCCTTCTGAGCACTGTTGCTCTGAGCCTGACTCAGCAGAATCTGCAGATGAGTCACCTCAGCCTGAGTCTGAGTCAGAGATGACTTAAGCTGTGCCAGCTCAGCGCTCTGATTGGCATGCCTGCTTTGCACGGTTTGGCTGTCTTTGCGCATAGTTATCAAATCAGTTGAAACTTGAGTCAGCTCGGTCTGGAGTCTGGCCCTTTCAGCTTCTGCCTGACACAACTGCTGCTTAGTACCATCCATGGCAATCAAGTCAAGCTTCACTGACTCCAGCCCTCTTTGCAGGCGAGTCACCTCTGCCTCCTTCTGACTAAGCAGCTGACTGATGCTAGCCTTCTTGGCTCCTTGCTGCCTCAGCGACTCAGACTCAGCCCTGAGCTGAGTCAACTCAGACTGAGCCAGGTTGAGGTCCACCTCACAGTGAGTAAGCTCAGCAACCTTGCTGGCCAGTGACTGTTTGTCAGACTGCGCCAGTTCAAACTTCTTGTGCTGTGCTGAGGCGGCCAGCTTGGCGCCTGCCAGCTCAGCATCTAGCACAGCACAGCGTGCCGTGCTTGAGTCCAGCTGCTGCTGCAGCTGTGTAGTCACCTCTGTGGCTTGCTTCAAATCAGCCTGTACACAAGTGTTGCTGTTTGTCAGTGCCTGTCATGGGGGTTTTGCTGCCACCGCCAACACAACAGCCATACTCTGGCTTTTTAGAAAGGAACAAAAGTCACCGCGCTTGAGCGTCATCATGGGAGCCTCTGTCTTGAGAGGCAGCCTGGGAGGCTGGATTTCAAATGTAAGCCAGAGCGCAGACTTTGCAGCTCAAAACCCTTGGAGACTGAACAGTGCAATCAAATTTCATGCCTGCCTTTGCATTGTGGGAGCCTGTTATAGAGCGAGCAGCTTGTACAAGACTGCCATATGTCCTTCATGATGCTCAGCGGAGCTGCCGTGGTGCCCATGCTCATGACAGCATGTGCACTGCAGCCACAACCATCAACCTGCTGCCTCTATTGCTGTGAGCCGGATGCAGTGAGGCAAGCGTGCATCTGATTACATGCGCATATGGTTCAAAATGAATCGAGTTGACAACAGTGATTTCTGACCTTGTGCATTGCTGATGATTCACAGGACCGAACTGGTTGGAGACAGTTGATTGTTCCAATACATACCTAGCTGGGCCTACTGAGCCTGTCTAGCATGCGTTGTGAATGAATCAATGAAAAGGATGCAGTGCTCACAACAGTGACCTAGTGGTCTGTGCATACCTGCAGTTGTGAGGCTTGGCCAGCTGACTGCTCAGCCGAAGCTTGATGGTCCTCTGTGCTTCTTCGCCAGTGCTTGGTCTTGTCCACAGCAGCCTGCAGCCCTTGCTTGCCCTCCTCCACTTCTGCCTTTAAGCGCCTGCAGCCAGCACGCATGTGAGGATAGCATAAGACAGAAACTCTCACAGCTGTCACCAAGCTGGGATGGTGCACACCATTACTGCCATCTGAATGAAAGTCACAAGGCTGTCATGATGTGTACATGGTATAGGGCCCGAAAGACAGGGCAAGCTGATCTTAGGGGATTGGCACTGGATGTGCTCAGCAGTTGTGCTTGCAAACAGATTTCGCAGCTTTTATAGGCATTGAAGACATTGACGTGACTTCTGAAAGCATGCTGAAGATGACTTGTGCAGCTGTGCCCTGCATGTCATGCTTGCAAGGGATTGCCGTCATCATTCCAAGCTCAAGAAAAGCATTCTCGAGTATGTTGTGCACCTCATGCCGTGATTGCAACAAGAAAAACGTGGCTTACTTGCACTCAGACTGGCTCTGCTTGAGCTGCTGGCCCAGCAGATGTGAGCTGGCCTGCTCTGCAGACAGCAGCTGCTGGCTTGAGGCAAGCTGGTCTGTGAGAGATGATGCGCTGGCTACCAGTGCACGCATCTGGGTCAGACTTCCTGCCAGCTGGGCAGATGCTGACTCAAGCTGCCTGTTCTTCTCACTGACCTGCAAGTTGGGAACAACTTCATGATGTACACTTGGACGCACAGAATGAAGCAGACAACTAAAAATTCTCTATGGTGTTTCTTGTTTTTTGGCTTTCAGTGGCTGAGCACAGCTTTATCAGAGTCCATTTGAGCTCAAAAAGTGTGCATTTCTGTGCCGCATTGTACAAGAAGACCAGTTCAACATGTTGTTGGTGAGCAACACGTGAGGGATGCACAATGTGCGGGTGTTCGTAGTGCCTTACCTGTTTATGAATTGACTGCACAGCCTGAGCAAGCTCTTCTTGTGATGCAGCAGACATGTCCTCCTCATCAATTTGCTGCATCATCTGTGACGCCACACTCTGGGACATGGTAGACCCAAAGAGTGGATTGTCCAGCTGTGATGTGTCATAGTCATTGTCTAGGCCACTGTCACAATTCAGCTTGCTACGACCCAGCGTGAAGCTGTCCAGATTGACGCTGAAAGCTGGCTGGTCAAGCGTCTGGAAAGAGACTGTCTGCTTGGGCTTAGGCTGCAGGTCAAGAGACTGCCTGGCCCCTGAGTCGAAGGACGGCCGAGATGGGAAGTCGAAAGGCTGCCTGATTGCTGGCCCAGGCATGATGTCGAATGAGGCCCTAGCAGCTGGTATGTCCAGCGAACGACGCCATGCAGGCTCCGGCGTCGGAGCCCTTTCAGGCTCAACCGGTTGCATGGTGTGCTGTGCGTCGTCGGACTCTTGCACGTCACCGCCTTGTTGCAACGTCTCCATGATGCTTGCCAGACGGGAGCGGACCTCCACAGCCTGTCGTCCGGCCTCGCTGCACAGCAGCTTGGTGTCCTGAGCCTGTTGCTCCTTGGTGCCGGCTGCCACTGCTGCAAAGGGGCTGATGTTCGGCGGCGCATTGGAAGAGCTGGCGCTCAGCTGCCCTTGCAGCTTGTCGATCATCTGCTGCAGGTCGCCACAGGCTGCATCGGATTCACGAGCCAGGTTGAGCAGACCCCGCCGCACGCTCGAGAAGTTGTCCTCTGCATTGCTGGCCCGGCGCTGTGTTCCGCTGGTGTTAGACGGACCAGAAGCACTGTCGCTGAAGCTGGCGGAGTGCTGCTGCTGCTCTGGCACACCGCCAAGAGCGAAGGTCTGCTCCTCTTCTGGATGGTTGCCGTCAATGTTGACTTCCTGCTTGGCGAGCTCGGCCCTGAGATAGTCGTTTTGCTGCTCAAGCCTGTCCACTAAACAGTGGGCTTCTGCAAGCTGCTCATGCTGCCAGGCAGCATCCATGCTCATAAGCACCTGCTGGCCTTGCGCAGCAGGCTTCATGCCCGGCAGTGCCTGCAGCATCATAAGCAGAAGTAAGCTTGGGAGCTACATAGCAAGCAGCAATTGCATAGCCAGATGCAAGTTGCTGGCAGGTGATGAGCTCAGCTGATGAGCAATCACACAGCCAGTCAGAAGACTTGAGAATAACATGCCAGAACCACAGTGCAGCAACAGCATAATTGCTTTACCTGCAGCCCAGGGTGTGTTCCAAAGTCGTCATTGCTCTGGATGTCCTCTTGCTCGTCGCTCTCAGCCAGCTTGCGCTTCCAGGGCATGAGCAACTGCTTCATGTTCTCCTTGACGTTGTGCATCCTGTCATAGCTCCTGGAGCCAGTGCTGAAGCTCTTCATTAAGTGGCGAAGCCGAAGAGGCTTTTCAGGGGATGATGGAGAGCTTCCAGCATCAGAAGCCTGCATCAACGAAGCGCAAAACTGCTAGTCAGTCTTTTGATGTAAGGGCACCTGATCTCAGGACATTCTGATTGTGAGGACATGCAACTGGGGCTTCAACACTGCGGTCTGAGTGCAATGGCACATCTGTGTGAGAACAAGGACAAGCTCTTGGTACGCAGAGCATTTGTTTTCAGTGCTACTTAAGGTATTGACTAAGCTGTAGCGAGTGCTGATGAAGCTATGTTAGCAAACCCTGTGGACACAACAGACGCATAGGCCATGTCAGTGAATTTGCTTGACATTGATGTGTCTGTGCTGTGATGCCTAGTGTCAAGACTTGTTGGTGTCAAGCATACAGCATACAAGCGTGTGTGCTGTCTCTACTGGTCTGACTTGCAAAATTTGGTTTGATTTTGCAAGTAAATACTGCCAGCACAGCACAGCACAGCACCTACCTCAGCCTTGAATTGCTCCACAATCTGGTGCAATGCCTCAGCCTCTTGTGTCTTATCCTGCAGTGACGTAGCCAGCGCCCTGACTTGGTTCTGCAGCTCCGGAACCAAGTGCATGTCCTGCAAGCCCTCATCACCATGCATGCTGGTGTGGTTGGACATGCTACCGTCCCCTTCAGGAATTGGTGCTAGTCGGTGAGCTGCTGGATACGGAAACATGTGGGCAGTGCCATTTCCTAGGGGAGGCAGGCTTTGGGCAAGGGCTGAATCCGGCTCAATCAGCACGCAGCTGCCAAACGACTCCAGGGTTTGTGTGCCGCTGATGTCAGAGGCCGAGTCCTGCTCAGTGCCTGAGCTGCGGCGGTTGTGCGGAGTGGACATGCCCGACATGCTGCTCTGCATGGCTGCAATCTCGGCCTTCAGGGAGCGGTTCAGCTGCTGCACGTGCTCCAGCTCTGCTGTGCGGTCAGCGGTGACCGCGTGCAGGCGTTGCTGTAAGTGCTGCACTTCTGCCTCTGAAGCCTCACACCTTGCCTGCATTGATAGCATAGCAGATGTCACACAATACAGCACATAAAGCCATGTATGACAAGCTGTAAGCACTCCCGCTTTGCTGTGATCTCCAATGCAACTTTGCTCATGAGATACATAGGCTGCGCTTTTGGGCACCCCGTCCCATTTTTGCAAGGTGAGTCATCGATTGCAGACTTCAGCAGCAAGCTTTTTGAGATCTTGGACCCAGATGCTAGCTTTTTGAGAGCGATTACCTGCAGGTGCACCAGGTCATCATGGCTGCCAAAGGATGGGATCCCCTGCTCAGAGTAGCGGTGCCCAGTGGTGCTTCTACGGCCTGTCTGTGAGTGTGTCCTCATGAAGGAGATATCGCCTGAGGACGACAGGCGCTGGAGCACCTTGATCTCCTGCCCAGAGGCTGCTGCTGTGCGCTGGTGCTTGGCTGCTACTGCTTGTGTTGCAGCCAGCTCAGCTTGCAGTTCATCCACCTCTGCCTCCAGCATGTTGATGGTGTCATTAGCCTGTACAGCAGCAGCCATTTCAGCCACAAGATGTCAAGCACGTTGGCATCTTGACAGTGTCATTAGCCTGTACAGCATGATCGTTATCATCATCATGAGTATCTACATTCTTGCTAGTGAGGGTCTGTGACCCAACTGTGTGCATACAGAAGCAATGACCTGCCTACAAAGCCTGTGATCAGCAATCCTTGAAGGGACAGCATGCAAAGCTGGCTAGCCACTTGCAGCTCATTCACCTCTGCCTCCTGCATGTTGATGGTGTCATTAGCCTGTGCGTCAGCAACCTTTCATGACGCAATTGCCCACAATGTTTGGCATTCCACAAGCAAGCAAATAGGGACTGCTAGCTTTGTATGTGAAGGACTAAGGCACAAGTGAATGGGCAGCCACAATGAGTCACAGGCACATACTTTTGGCAGCTATTGCTTGGGCCAGTGACAAGCCATTTGCAGTCTGTGCTCTGACAATCAGCTCTATGCACAAACTTACATATCACCAGCATTGCGATGAATGTTGACATCAAGATCTTGCAGCCTACACTGTGAGCAGTAGCTGATGACACATGCGTTGGGCTAAACGGCACCTGTTTCCTCTTAGCTACATCTGTATACTGTTTCAAGAGCAACAGGAGGAACCTTGTCAAGAGGTGGTTGTACCTGCATGCCACTCATGGACAGCCTAGGGTTGAGAGGGGAGCCCCCAGAACCCCGCCGGCTGGCTGCTCCCCCCTGCCTCGCAGTAAATGATGGGCGGGGTGACAGAAGCCTTGGGGTAGACCCCCCATGGTCTACTGAGTCCCCATCATAACCACCCCACCCACTGCCCCTGCGCAGCATTCCCTCACTCATTCATTCACTCATGCTTGGAAACTTCAAGTCTGCTGTAAGCACAGCAGGCTTTTTGGTGCAACACACTGTTGAGGCTAAATAGGTTTGCCATTCCAATTTAAGCAATAAAGCTGCAGTGTACAGAAGCATGTTCTGCAGTGAATGTTGTTGGAGCAGTAACCTGAAGTACAATGCGAATGTTCAAAATGGTAAGGTAGACAATTGGGTAGTTGCCATACAATTTGATTTGTATTGAGCCATTCTGTACCTGCTCAGCATTGCCTCCTGCTGATGTTGGGCAGCTAGGTTTTGGGCAGACCTAAGCTGCACCCGTAGCTCCTGCAGTTCTGCCTCCACAGCTGGTGACTTTGATGGCAGCTTTGCCAGCTCAGCATGTGCAATGTCTGCCTGCTGTTGTGCCTTGGCAGTTGCTGCAGAAGCTGCCGTCAGATTGGCCCTCAGCTCATGCACCTGTGGCATGCATTGACCAACCATGACATAACAGCTCTCCTGATCATGCAACACATCAAATTGGCAGATGATGTGCAATCAAAGGCATGGTGGGAGTGGCACTATGGTCCCTTGCCAATCTGGGCTACTTGTGACATTTGCAACCAGAATTGATCAAAGTGATGCGGAACTGCTGACCTGCAAGACAATGCCGTATTGATTGCACAGATGCAACATATGACCATTGTAATGACCAATAGGTATTGCATTTGCCTGATCTATATTTGTGCGGACTGTGATTGGTGGAGAAGGCATGTCTATGTCCACATCAACATAATTGGAGATAGATTTTGCAACACACATGCCAGCTACACCAATATGGTATATGCTTCTGAGCAGTGCACACCTGATCATCGCTTTGTGAGCCATCAAGTGCAAAGCCTGTTTGAGCATGCACAACACCAATGAATCAAAAAGCATGATGAGACGGAGACATAGCAGCCTGTACCTGCATCTCCAGAGCCTGGATGACGTCACTAGCCTTGTTGCTTCCCCCCTGGCCTTCTTTCAGCGTCAGCACCTCTGCCTCAACTTCCCGCAGCTTCTGCCGCAATCTATTGGCAGCACTGTCTGAGTCAGCGAGCCGAGCCTTGAGGTGCGTGAGCTGACTCTGAGAAGCTGAGGCGTGAGTGGCTCGCGCCTTGGCTGCCCTAGCTTGCGACAGGTCAAGCTCCAGGGTCTGAATTTGCTCTTGGAATTTGCTGGTTGACTCTGCCTTTGCTGCCTTGGCTTGAGACAGCTCCTGCTCCAGGGTCCGTACTTGGGCCTGAAGTCTCTCAACATGGTCTTTAGCCCCCTGCAGTCATCATCAGGAAGGTTGTTGATCCTAATTCGTGCACCCACAAATCATCACTAGACACTAGACACAGCATGTGACAGATTGCTCCTGAACATGTCAACCAAATGTTTGGCTCACTGCAGATGTCAACAGCACCACGGTTGAATTGCACTTCAGGCATCAAGGATAGACCACTGGCAGACAGCTGATACTTTGCAATGAAGCCCATCAGCACCTTCTGCAGCGTGCTATGAGGAGACTTGCGTGTATGGCCTGATGGGATGCGCCCTGCATCAAGTTGATGTATGAACAGCTGGTGCTGAAGGCTTCAAAAATTACAGGTTTACTGAGCCTAGCTTAGCTTAGTAAACCTGTAGCTCACCTGTAATGTTGCAAAAAGAACACACAAGCTATACACTCAAAACTCTTGCAAGATTACGAGGCAGATGATGTCATGTATCAGGATCCAGCTGGGCTATGATTCTGGCTAGCATATGTACAGAAGCATACAAAGTCTCTATAGAGCGTCTCTAAGAAAGACATGGACAGTTTCTCCAACAGCCATGGCTCACCTGCAGAGAAGCTGTGTGCTCCTCTGACTCAGCGTTTGATGACGCAAGCTGACTGACATTGCTCTGAGCAGCCGCCAGCTCCTTTTGCACAGCTGCCAGTTTGTCATTGGCACCTGCGCTGGCAGCTGCTGTGGCCTCTGCATGCTGCAGCTTCTCTTGCATCTTCTTCACCTTAGCTGCTGAGGCAGCTTCCAAAGAGGTTGCTGTGGCTTGTGCTTGCTGCAGATCATCTTGCAGCTTTTTGACCTGAGCTGCCAGTTTGTCATGATCAACTGCATGAGCAGCTGCTGCAGAAGCTGCTGTCTCCTTGGGTTTCAGCTCAATTTCGCTGCGCAGCTGAGCTATCTCAGCAGTCAAAGCTCTGAGGCTTGAGTCAGAGTCAGATCTGGAGCTGTTCTTGAGCTCCGACTGGCGCAATTGCTCTTGCAGCTTTGAGATCCCTTGAGCTGCGCTATGATCAGAGTCTTTCCTGGATGCCTTAGCCTGGTTGAGCTTGATCTCTAAATCCAAGATTTGCGTCTGGAGTGAGTCAACAGTTTCTTGAGCTGCCTGCATCACATTGGGTGTCACACTCGGTGTCACAAAAATGCCAAAGCTCAAGCACTTGACCAATAGTTGTGGCCATACATGCACTTCAATATAGAAGTGCATGCATGAAGTACGTATATATACATCCTTCAAGAGAGGCACGACGCACACTTGCTTTGCATAGCGCACAGCTTGCTATTGCAGGCAGGCAGGCTGGCTGCTTAGCAAACAGCGGCTGATGCCGGTTGCAGTTCAATTGCAGCATGTGAGATTTCAAAAGCGCCAGTTGTCATGAACAATGCTGAAGGTGTATGACAGCTCTTGTGGTACAATAATTTCTCTTGATAAGGACACTCATTGTAAGGTCATGCTTGCTGTAAGAACAAGGCAATTGAGCAGCAATCACTGCATCCTGACTGCAGTGGCACCTCTGAGTAAGGACAATCCAATGTAAGGACAATTTTCTGGGGGAACAAAGCAGTTGTTACAAAGAGGAGTCATGTATACCTGTAAAGCCACTGAGTGACGCTCTTCTGCTTCAGCAGCCTCATTCTGCAGCCGCACAACCTCAACAGTCAAGCTGTCAGCTTTGGCACTCCACCAGTTCTTCTGCACATCTTCTGCTTCAGGCTGAGCCTGCTCTGCGTCACTGCTGCTCTCAGATGAACTGTCCAGGCGAGACTCTAAACGGTGAATCTGAGCCTTGAGCTGGCTGATCTTGAGTGTGGCCTGGCCAAAGCTCAGTGCCTCAGGCTCTGACTCATCCGCTGAGTCAGCTCCATCTGAGCTTGATTTGGCGCTGCCTCTGGACAAGCTGTTATACACCTTATCAATGCCATTGGGCAAATTTGGGGACTCAGTTTGTTGCTTATCACGGCCCTCGCTCTGAGTCTTGAGCATGCTGATGTATGTTTGCAGCTCAGCTATATTTGACTCCTTTGCAGCAAGAGCAGCCTCCAAACCCTGAATCTTTGTGTACTGACTGACGCTGCTCTGCTGCATGCTGCTGATCTCAGATTCCAATTTGGCAATTTGAGTGTTCTTCAGAGCCATGTCGCTTTGTAGATCTGCCAGCTGTTGCTCGGGGTCTGAAGCACCATCTCTGCAGCATCACATGCTTGTAAAACTGGCATGATCAAGTGTATCATGACATTGACGTTGAACATCACCCTGACTGTATGTATGGTGTCATGACCATCGTTGTGACATTGGCTTCTGTGTAACAGCATGGTGTTGAGATAATGGCGCTACTTCTGCAGTGACGATGACTCAGAGTATACAGAAAGCACTGGCTGTTGCAGTCACTACATATCATGAGCCTTGCAAATCACAAATAAGCAGAAGCAGTGGTCGATGCTAGCAGGAACAGTTGAGTTATTCAAAGATATAGGCCAGCTTGAAGCCTGATCATTCAGCTAGCTGATCTCATTCAATCAGTCTTGGTGATTGCCTCAATACTTGGTATTGAGAAAACGCCTAGGGTTCATGAAATTGGTGTCCAGAAGGTGCTCGGCTGGTGATTTCCATGAGTATGTGTCATACATCGTCTGATATCAAACTGGGTTGAGTGAGCGTACCTTAGGGCAGATACAGATGAGGTCAGACGGTACACCTCCACCTGCAGCTTCCCCAGTGACTGCTCCTTAGTCAGCACATGGGAGCTGAGCTTGTCAGACTCTGCCTTTTGATCCAGCAACTGCAGCCAGCAAGACAAAGAGTCAGCTGAATCAGACTCAGAAGTAGTCTTATCAACTGCACGCTTCTAGGCTGTGCCAGGTAACCTCCAGGCTGCAACCCTAAGTTGGGCGTCTGCTGATGCAGGTTCAGATGCACATACAACTGGACCACGCAGCTTCTGATTGTGAGCCAGACAATACTCATGCAACCTACGTCATTCGCAGCGCCAAGGATGACTGGTGCACCAAATCTCAGCGTGAAAGATTGCAATGCTTCAGGAGATGGCATGTGCCTGCAGTACAGTCAAGCAATAGACAACAGCTGCAGACCTCTTCCAAGCAGAGCCCAGGTTTGCAAGCCATCCTCACATAATTCAAGTGGTGCAGGCCATGGCAGATATCTGGCAGATTCAGTAAAATCATGCATAGGCTGACACAGAGGAGGGCAGCGCACCTGCTGAGTCAGCTCCTGGTTCCGGAGCAGCAGCTCAGCTTCACGAGCAGAAGTGTCCAGGATGAGCTGCTCTGTCCGCTGCTTCTGCTCTTGCGTTTGCTGCTGCCATTCTGCAGTGACAAGATGAAAAAGATCACGCATCAGAACAGAATGGATGAGGCTCAAAGGTCACTTGGGCACGAGAGCATCTTTGATGTGTAGCAAAACAAAGTGGATGTGGCAGTGCTGCTCTGTCTATGTGTGCAAGCCTCCAGAACGCGGTGTTGCTGCTATTGGTAGACAGCAAGAATCCTCAAGGCACGTGGTGCCATGCATCACAAACCTCTGCTGCGCCTTCCAAAAGATGCTATGTGAGATTGCCTGACTCTCACATGAATATGCAGTCATTGCAATGGCATGTGCAAGCAGCCTGGTGAATTGTGTCAAGGATGCAAAGTGTGTCTCTTTTTCATGCAGACTTAGGAGCATCACTTGCACATGCATCTCAAGGCTTGTGAGTTTGATGGTGGTGGAAGTCTTGGTAAAGCATGTCAAATCATGCCAGGCTAGCAGTCTGCTTGTATGTGGCAATGCACCTAGTCAGTCAATGTGAGTCAATGCAGACACAGAAATGCTGTCATGAGTTCAGGACTGTTACACATAATGCTGCTGCAGCCTTGTTGACAAACAAACAGCACTGATGTCTTTGATGCTACCTTTCATGCTGGCTGTGAACAAGCAGCAAAAGAGTACATCCAGATCTTGCGGCAGAGGTACAAAGCATTGATTGACTCTGACCTTCTAGCTCCTTCTCCTTGGTCGCTAAGTCATCACCAAGCTTCTTGCAGCATGACTGATAGCCCGCCAGCTCCAGTCTGAGCTGCTGTGTATCTGAGTCCTCGGCCATTGCATCTGGCTGCAGGCAGTTGACACCAAGACCATTCTGGGCATATTACATGACGCAATGTACTTACTACAAGCCCTTCGTTGTGCCATGATTAGCAGCGCTGTTGTCATGCTATGCTGCAGATTAGTACTGGTTACAGACCCTCCCAGCACAAGCAAATCTTTGGGCCCTTCTTGCTGCCTATTAAGAATCAACATGGCTAGGAAGCATCAGTGAGCAGAAGACTCCATCAGTGCTCAGCTTGTGTTTTAAAGCAGAACACAAGTGCCTGCTAGGCATGTACCTGAGCAAACGGCAGCAATGCTTTTATCTTGAGCAGCTCCACAGATTGGTCAGACTCCCCCTGAGCTGCCTGCAGGTTCTTGTACTCCAGTGCCTTGCCAAGCGCCTTGATGCGGAATTGTGTGCTTTCCCGTTCAGCCTGTTGGAGACAAAAAGAAATATGAAATCCGGCAGCTGCCTTTGGAGCCAAAAGACCCTGAAAGCGGCCAGCATGGCAGTGCTAGGCTTTCTTCTCAACCATTACAATGGCGGTCTCGGCATACCTGTAAAGCTTCAAAAGCCTTGCCAACCAGACTAGACCCCATGCTGTCTGAAGGCTGTAAAGCTGGAAGGCTGTCGCTTGCTGGCGGTGAAGCAAAGCAATAAGATGCTGAACTATGGATTATCGACTGCTCTACTTACTAGAACCTGCCACACGGTGTGGATCTTTGTACAGGTGCAACAGGGCTGCCTGAACAACTTGCGCGGCTGGCAACAAGCGCGACAGGTGTAGGTGACAGGCCCTCGACCCCTCACGCAAAGTGCAAATGCAGTCAACCTTCGCCTGAGCTTCGCGGAGTGACGCGACAGGCCATGCTGGACCAGCTCCGCCACCGCGCAGACACCCTGACGACCAGCAGCCTGTCTCTCTGCTAAGCCAAGGAAGGCCCAGCCCTGCTACCCAAGGTCGAAGCTCCCCGGCCACGTGACCCATTAATTTAGTCACCAATGAGTCATGCTGCTTCTTTCCCAGAGACTTGATGATTGGTATGACAATGAGCGTCGCGGATGTGTATATACCGCCTCTGACGTGCCTTGCTCCACTGGCATGCATTTACATCCATACACACTCGCAAGGACTTGACGTGCCTGAACTGATTTGGGCCGCATGCGTCAGGCGTCGGTACCGACCCTCACCGCTGTCGCTCTGATCTGCGCCTTCGTCGTGGGCGATTGCCCTTTGCTCAGCTCAGCTTCAGGTGTATTGCGTCACGACAGTCTAATTGCCTTTCGTGTTGTGGTGATTTGCTCGCCCCTGATGGCCGTATGTGCACTGTGACGATGCATGCACAGGCAGCTTGACTCGACACCAAAAGGACCTCGTCAATCTGACCGCCTTGGAGGCAGTGCAGCGCCTGTGTTCTGGAGAGATACAAGCTGTGGAATATGCGGAAGCACTGCTAGAACGAAACAAAATCAACGCCTGTCTCAACAACTTTGCAGCTCTTGAGCCACAGCAGGTGAGTGATGTTCAATGGAGTCCTCAAGCACAATGGGTCAAACTCAGCATACGTACAACATATTTGTTGGTAAACAATGAAATCGTGATGGCCTAAGCTGTGTGTTGCTTTTTCACGGCACCTACTTGCGCCTCAGTATGTGCTGCATCACAGGTGCTGGCAGATGCAAGAGCTGTTGATGAGCTCAAGGCTTCAGGTCATGACACTGGGCCACTGTGTGGATTAGCATTTGCTGTCAAAGACAACATTGATGTGGTTGGCTACCCCACAGTGGCTGGCACACCTGCTCTATCAGGTGCACTGACTACTCATATCATCTCTCATCAACACCTGCTCATACTTGCCCTTACACTGTCCAAGAAATGTCAGCCCTACATGTCCAAAGCTGATGCTATTGCAACATTTGCAGAAGCCGCTGTTGTTCACGTAGATCTGGTATTCATATACCATGATTCTGAAGTTGAACTTCAGGACAAACATACCCAACAGATGGGGTCTCTGCTGTATGACTCTGTTGCCACCACACAGCTTTCGTTCCATCACTCTTGCAGGCATAAGGCCTACAAACAGCTTCCCAGTTGTGACAAAGTCCTTGATGATGCATGAGCTTCTGTTGGCAAAAACTCACATTAGCTTGACCGTCCTTATATCAAGTGCCAAGTGTATCGTAGCTGCTGCAGGCATGAGACCTACAAACAGCTCCCCAGTTGTGACAAGGCTGCTGGAGGCGCATGGGGTTGTACTGGGCAAGACTCACATGGAAGAGTTAGCAGAAGGGCTGACCACCATCAACCCTGCCTTTGGGCCAGTGCTCAACCCCTACAACAACCTGTATGATGTTGGAGGTGAGCAGCCCACTTGCAGCATACATCACTGATGGCGAGTTTCATCAGTGCCTCATGAGTGCTGCGTGCATGTGGCCTATTCGCCATCGAACCTGCCTGCGAGCTGATGCTCAATCCCCACAAAATCCTGTATGACGTGGGAGGTGGATGGCTAACTTGCATCATACACAACAAACATTTGATGAATGCCTCATGCATGAATCCTGCTTGCAGCCTGTCCATTGTTGAACTTGGATTTGACTTGGGCCGGTGCTCAAGATCTATATCTGTATCATTTGGGAAACAAGCAGGCTGCTCGCACCATTCATGGGTTATGCATACGTCCTACATGATTCCTCATGACCGATGCAAGCATCATGTAGGAATGATTGTCTTTGTAGGCAGCAGTGGGGGCACAGCAGGAGTGGTGGCTTCCAGGGGGGTTGCAGGGGGGTTCTGCAGTGACACAGCAGGATCATGCAGAATCCCTGGTGCTCATACCGGCACTGTTGGATTCAGACCGTCTTTGGGCTGCTATAATGCTGCTGGGGGAATTGTACCCCAGACCACTTCACGAGACACTGTAGGTATCCAGCCAAAGCTGGTGGACACATGCGCGTTTTTGCCACACAAATGCATCCCTGACATGCGAAGGAGTATTTGCCCCTACATTGCATACAACATGTAGACTTGGCAAATGCAACTTGTGCATATGGTTGACCTGTCGCAGGCAGGTTCAGAATTCAAGCAGACTGACTTTCATTTTTACTGCTTCTACTTCAATGACCAGTGACCTTGTGCCTGGTCACCACATGAATGTCCCTGATGAGCAAAATCAGGCAATGCAACTTGCACGTGCATGCAAGTTGCACATGGTGTGACAATATCAGAATGATTGACAATGTAATGTACTGCTGCTCATGTGCCTTTTTCAGAATATCCAGGATGACAGTGCAAGCAGAAAAGCATGGTGTGCAGGAGTGATAGCACGTACAGTGAAGGACGTCATCATGTTTGACAGCATCTTCAGTGATTGCCACTACAAGAGGCCTGAAGCTAAGCTCGAAGGGTCACGCATTGGTTACCCTGTCAACTACTGGAAAGGGCTAGATCAGCGGGTGAGTCATCTTGCTGTGCATGGTTTTGACTGAACAGTGTGCGGCAACTGATTGTATGATGCGTAATCTGCAATCAAGTTGCTTACATTGGTCACACTTACTTGTTACACGATGCAGGCCACAGTCCAAGGTTGGAATCAACTAGCGTGATCCCTGTGGCCTGTTGTTGTGCAGTCACGTACAGACCACAGGAGCTGCGCTAGATGACATTGACCCTGGGTTGATGACCGTCAAGCGCATTGATAGTGATACTGCATGCTTGAGCAACCCAAGCTCTTGGGCTTGCATCCTGCGTCTGGATTGGTGATCCAGTCCTGAGAGTCCATTGCATTGGCATGTATTTTTCTGCATATGCCTGCTGATGGCAATGACAGGAAGCAACACGGGCAGCACAAGTCATGGGGATTGGCATCAGTGATGGACTGCTGACTGTCCAGGATGGTGGGCGTGTCTGATGCAATAAGTTGTGTGCAGGCAATGGCAGCCTTTGAGGGTGCCCTGGAGGCAGTGCAGTCAAGGTGGCATCACCACAAGACAATTATGAAGTGCTCACCAGCAGTGCTGATGCAACAACCTGTGTGTACAGGCAGTGGCAGCATTTGAGAGTGCCCTGAGGGCAGCAGGAGTGGAACTGGTGGATGTTTACACGGGCCTGTTGAGTGTTCAGGACATCAGTGAATGCAACGCATTGGACTTGATCACTGATGCAGTGACTTGTCTATAGGCAAAGGCAACCTTTGAAAGTGCTCTAGAAGCAGTGCGGGCAGAAGGAGTGGAGCTGGTAGAGTTTGACATGGGCCTGCTGACTGCTGAGGGGGCAGAGATTGAGGCTGAGCTGCTGCTGGCCTATGAGATGCCTCGTGAGCTGTCAAGGTACCTGTTGCATCACCCTGTGCCTTTACTTGATCAAGTAAAAGAGCTGTCGATGCCTTCAGATGCCATGAGAGCTCATCAGGCTTTGTGCCCCTTGAGTCGCAAAGGGGCCAGTTGCAACATGTGCAAACTTCAGTCCATTGTTCAAGTGCATGCCTTGTGCCAAAGAAGACACATCGCACAATGAACCTCTCACGAACGCTGCAACATGCTGTCATATTGATGGGTCTCTGCTGACCATGATGCATCGGTACCTGTGAACACACAAATGTGACGTTAGCCCTGATGCATCTGGTGGACCAGGTAGCGTCACTCTGTCCAATGCGTCCACAATTTTTGTGACCTGCAGGTATTTGTCAACACACAAGTACAACATCAGCCTGATGCATCTGGTGGATCAGATTGCATCCCCCTACCCCAAGGCGCTGATGGAGCAACGCACCAGCCTGGACTTAGACGCTTGGCCTACCCCTGCTGACTACTACTACAACATCAGAGAAGGTGAACACATGTTCATTGATGTCAACTCTTGTTTGAGCGAAACAGATCAATAAGACATGTTGTTTCTCTATGGCAACAGCTCTGATACAGCATGCTAAAAGAAATTTACTTTAGCTTAATGTAGCAGCTGTTGCGCAAACACTTTGCCTGGCCTTAAACTGCTGTGTGCAGTAATCCCCGAGCTGAAGGATCTATACGACCGTTTCCTGGACGCCTACAAAGTACACTTCACCACTACGCCCATAACCCTTTTGCCAGCCGGTCCAATAGACCAAGTGCAGCCGTGGTCGTGTTCAAGAACCGGCTGTCCTCCATTGCACTGCTGTGTGCAGTCATTCCCAAGCTGAAGGATCTATATGACCATCACCTGGATGCTTACAACGTACACCTCACCATTACGCCCACAACCCATTTGCCGCCGGCCCAAAAGACCAAGTGCAGCCCTGGGTGTTGCACAACAAGAGGCTGTCCTCATACCATTGCACTGCTGTGTGCAGTTATCCCCAAGCTGAAGGACCTATATGACCGTTATTTGGATGCTTACGACGTACATCTCCTAAGTACGCCCACAACCCATTTGCGAGCCGGTTCAACAGACCAAATGCAGCCGTGGATTTTTTCCAATAGCTGGCTGTCCTGACACCATTGCGCTGTTGTGTGCAGTCATTCTTGAGCTCAAGGACGTGTACGACCAACACTTGGATGCCTACCGTGTGCAACTTAAAACCCAATTGCCAGCAACCTTATGAGCAGTGCGGTTCTGCGTGCAGTTATTCCCAAGCTAAAGGACCTATACGACCGTTACCTGGACGCTTACAACGTACACCTCACCATTACACCCACAACCCACTTGCCAGCTGGCCCAATAGACCAAGTGCAGCCCTGGGTGTTGTACAATGACAGACTAGTGGATACCTTTGATGCATATGGACAGACTGTTTTCCTGGGACCGCCTTTAGGGATTCCAGCCATCAGCATTCCCATCGGACTGAGCACAGATGGCTTACCTCTTGGCATTCATCTTCAAGCACGCCCAGGTAAACTGTGCTCATCAATTTTGTCAATGTAATCAACGTTTGTCAATGTGGTCACTCATCATCTTCCTCATCTACGTTATGCAATGTTGCTGGGACTCTCTGACGTTTTCTCAGCATTGTCTACATGTTTGACTGAACATACTCCTCACACTTTCCATCATTTTCCTGGGACCGTTGGACTGTGCCCTGACAAGCCTGGTGGCTTGTTCCCAAAGGTAGCATGCGATTGCTCTTGCCTGTGTGTGGAGGCCAGGCTGCTTTTGCTTTGATACCTCAATCGCTGCTTTAGAAGCACTACTGCCTTTGTACAAGCTGTTGACATCTGGCTAGTCGCTGACAAGCCCTGCACTCACTGCAGAAGAAGAGGTTGGCTGCTGTTGGCATACAGCAGCACATGCTATTGCTTCAGACAAGCTGCTAAAGCCTTGATGCAGATTTGCAGCAGTTTGATTGCTGCTATATCGTAAGCTACAGCCGTTTAAGGTTATGTTTGCCAGCCCTGTGTTTGCTGCAGACGGTTTGCTATTGGCATACAGTGTTGCATTGGAGCAAGCGCTACCTCTCACGTGTGGGGCTGTTGCATCATGATGCAGATTTGAACCAGAATGACTGCTGCCACATCACAAGCTGTAGACTTTCCATCAGCTGCTATTTGCGGCAGAAGAAGATGGGTTGCTATTGGCATCCAGTGTTGCGTTGGAGCAAGCGCTACCTCTCATGCAAAGGGCTGCTGCATCACGGCACACAGTTGCACCAAACTGAGTGCTACCACATCACAAGTTGCTCACTTTCCACTAGACATGATTTGCTGCAGAAGAAGATGGGTTGCTGTTGGCGTACAGTGCTGCATGGGAGCAGGCATCACCCCGCCCGTCAAGTGCTGACGAAGCCATAGATGCAGATTTCCTCCGACATGACTGCTGTCACATCACAAGCTGTGGACATTCCGCCAGCCAGGATTTGCTGCAGAAGAAGATGGATTGCTGTTGGCGTACAGTACAGCATTGTAGCAGGTGCAATTTCCTGAGGCAAGCTGCTCAAGCCCCGATGCAGATTTGCAGCAGACTGATTGCTGTCATACTACAAGCTGTTGACATTTGGGTATTTGCTCACATGCCCTGCGCTTGCTGCAGAAGATGATGGGTTGCGGGTGGCGCACAGTTGCAGGTGCCATGCCCACGCAAAGTGCTGATGAAATCGTGGTACACAGTTGCACCGAAGCGTCTGCTGCTGCATCACAAGCTGTAGACATCTGACTAGACCTGATTTGCTGCAGAAGAAGATGGGTTGCTGTTGGCGTATGGTGCTGCATTGAAGCAGCTGCAACCCCTCATGCCAAACCCCCTGCTACCCCAGCTGGACATGGGGGTCAGATACTAAGGCAAAGGGTTTGCCTCGACATCTGAGTCCTGCATGAGAAGCAATTGTGCCACACTATATGCAACCAACACCTGGCTGATTGCTTACAAGCCCTGAACTTGCTGCAGAGGAAGATAGGTTGCTGTTGGCGTATGGTGCTGCATTGGAGCAGGTGCTTCCCCCCATGCCAACCCCCACTGTTACCCCAGCTTGCCAGGGCTGCACCCCCCATGTCAAGCTTCACGAGGTCACCTATTCTGGGAACGGTCAACCCAAGGCAGATGATGTCACCAGTCTCTTCAGCCTTGAACTGAGTGGACAGTGTAGAGCAAAGGATGATCAGATGGCAGCCAAGCACGCTCAAAGCAAACACAAAGTGAAGGATGATTCAAACGCTCCCCAGGCCATGCATCACATCATGAATGGCAGTAGCATGCACACTGGGCACACAGAACTATAGTGTTTGAGGGGTTCAGCAAAGTTGCTGCCTGAACTTGAAGTGTGTCAAACAGGGAGCAAAACAATGCGTGGGCTTGCAGAACCAGTGACACAAGCCACTGCAGTCCTTGCATCAGTCTGCTCAAACTAGACAGCAACATCACTTTTGCGAGATCAGACATTACTGCAGTGCAAGTTATACATACAGTTTCTTATTCCAAGCAGACCTTGAGAGGGCACTGTCAGGAACCCAGTCTTAGGACACGGTCTCGTGGCCAAATTCCAGCAGCAGCAGCCGTAGGGTAGCTACGAAATTTAACTGCAATGGCTGTTCTGACAAGAGTATGCCAGCACATTGGGGTGTCCATCCCTTACATGACATTGGGTTTCTCTTGCTGCACAAATGCGTGACCTGATGTGAGAGACAATTGCAAATTGCCGTGAAATGATATCCTGCGTGCAAGGCTGACAATGCGTCAACAGACCCTCCAGCTGTGCCATATATATAGCTTTCAGTGCAGATCGTTTACCCCTTACGTTGCATGATAGCGCGGCACCAGATTTTGACTTAACAGTACATGCTACACAGCCTGTGCATGCAAGCCTGAACAAAGTTTGCAACCTCACAAGCCTTTCATCCTGTTGACAGACAGCGAAGCTTGCTGCAGCAGACTTAGCCTAAGGGACGATTTTCGAGCCATGCACTGCGGGTATGCAACCTCAAGACCGCACGCTGTGCTCAGACCAGCTTACACGCAAAGACAACCATATACGCTATGCACAGAACAGCTTTAGACCATCGCAATGGGTGAAAATGTGCCAAGCTGCTGCATGTATCACTCACGCAGCACATATTTGGGGCAACCCTGGAGCAGAGCAGTATCCCTTGCTGCTATCATGAACGTGGCATGGTCCAAGTATGCCGAAAGTGCCCAACGTGTCAGGCAGCTACCATGCAACAATAGCACAGGGTAGCTCACATCATCCTCAGCTGCAGACAGCTTCTGATCTACTCAACTCAGTTGCTGAACTGTACCATCTTTTGCACTTTGCGTCACAGAACATACCAAACAAGCAACAACAGCAACTCATTACCGCATTCTGTATGCCAAGCTGCTGTCATTGAGCAACAGCAATGCATTTGTCATCTGCACTGAAATCTATCTGCTTGTCTGCTCTGCCGCTGGCCTTGTAGTCATCAACAAGCTGCTTGATGTCAGACAGGAAATCATGCTTGGGTTGCCACCCTAGATCAGCCTTGGCTTTCTCGACTTGGGCAAAAAAGTGACCAGTCCTGAACGGGAACCCTTCCCCCTTTTTGAGGTCAGCCTTTTTGGGGTCATAATGCACAATGTTGACTTGCTGACCCGCGGCCGAGGCGGCTGCTTTGACTATGCCATCAAAAGATATGCAGCGGTCTGAGCATATGTTGTATTGCTGGCCAATCGCTGCTTTGTTGCCTGGCACCTGCAGCACGGCAGTTCTGATCTGTAAGTGAGACTTTTGGGCTGAGCTGTCACAACGACTGGCTGCATTGTTTTACAGGCTTTCAAAAGGTGTATTGCTGGCCAGAAAATGATTTTCTGAACTCAAGCTGAAAGTTCAAGACAGCTGCAACGTCCTGCTGCGTCGCAGCTTTGCAGCAGTATGGCTAGCGCAGCATGAAGCAGTGCTTGCACAAACATGAGGTTGGCAACGCGTGATCAGGTTTGACAAGTAACAATGGCCTGCAGCGTGGCAATGGCTTCAACTCCACGCACTTTGAATTGCCACAGACATGCGCCCGGAGCCCACATATACCTGTAGCTGTTTCCTACCAAGCTTGCAATGCTGTTTACAGCAGTGCTGATGACTGACAGTGCAGCAGTTGGAGAGACTGACCTTTGCAAGCACAGAGGCCTTGTGTAGTCCTTAACGTGTGGTCAAGCCACTTTTGATTGTCCCAGACAAGAATTCTGAACACATTTTGGCGTCGCTTTTGGTCAAGCATGTGTTGACAATACGCAAAGTACAAGTCTTCACATTATAACTGCTGGCTGTCAATGTGATAGTAGAAAGGCTGACCTTTGCAAGCATAGAAGCCACGTCCTCGACATGTGACAGAGCAACCAGCTGAATACCAGGCGCTGGAATTGGAACAGGCCTGTCCCTGACAATGCGGTCCAAAAACCACTGCTCGCAATCCTGCAGGGCGTGTGTGAGTCATGAGTTAGTTTGCAGGAACCGTGACCATGCAAACAATCGCCATGATCAATCGTAACAGTCAACCATGCATCCCCCAATAATTCAGATTATCTTTTTGAGTCTTTAGATCACATCAGATTGGTTTTGCTGAACCAGGTAGTGTTGCAAATGCCTGAATGATAGCAATGCCATATACTCTGCCGGTGTGGGGACCATATATGTATAGAGGATGGAAGAGTGAAAAAGGTAGTCGTTGTGACTGCAGATACTGCTCTTGCTGCAGTCAATACCAGACAAGTGATCTAACAAGGACAATGCCATATACCTTGCCAGTGTGGGGACCATGAGTGTGTAGTGGCTGGAAGACTGTATTGGGTAGCCCTTCTGACTGTAGGCACTGCTCAACAGGAACACGCCCAGCCCATTTCTAAGGTGACTGTGGCCGCTTACAATCACGCGCAAAGATCCCAACAAGTTGTTGCCATATACCTTGCCGGTGTGTGGGCCATATATGTATAGTGGCTGGAAAATTGTGTAGGGGAGGCCCTCTGACTGTAGATACCGCTCAACAGGAACATGCCCAGCTGACTCTTTGCGCTTGTCTCCTTCTTTCAGACCAGCGTGCAGTCCGTCTGGCACATATGCTCCAGCTGAAGCTACAAACACGTAGTGTTGCACCTTGCCCTGCAGCAATCAGCATAGTGTACAATGCTCAGTATGTTTTGTGTCCCACATGCAAGCATGCATGCAGCGCATTTGGCATGTTTGCATGTCCCCTTCTTTCAGACTAGCGTGCAGTCCATATGGCACATGCACTCCAGCAGAAGCTACCGAGACATAGTGTTGCTCCTTGCCCTGCAGCAAATCAGGATGATGCATGATGCTTGGCGCAATCTGCAGCTTGCTTCTCACAATCCTGCATGCAAGCAACAAAGGTGGCATGAGTGTGCTTGCGGAAGCTACACTCATGTGGCATTGCAGAGGATCGTTTGCACTGGACATGACTGAGTTCATGAAAGACCTGACTAGAGCTACGTAGAAATGCTCATGTATCCAGACAATCACAGTATAGCCATTCTGTGCTCTTGGTCCTGTATACCAGCAGCAAACAGGTTGTGAAGAGCGAGGCAAGCATCAACGAGACAGAATATCGCAAGCGCCATGGGCACTTTGCGTGCACCATGCATCTGAATGTTCAACAGGCTCCTCAGTATCTCTTATGAAATTGCAAAGAGTAGTGTCAACATAGCATGCAGCTCATGATTCTCTGAAGAGTGTCAGCTACAGCAAATGCAATGTCCTGTGCCATGACTGAGAGAGTGTGCACAGGAGGTGCCCATTTTCACCTTGAAGGCATCGATCAGGGGCTTGCAGGCATCCAAGTCTTTGCCATTGTTGTCATAGACAATGTCAAAGTCACCAGATGGTATTGCGCCAGAATCAGCTGGGCTTCCCCAGACAATCTTGGCGCCTTGCTGTTGAAGACTGTCATACTGACTGAAGGGAGCTTTGCTTTTGCTTTTAGCCTGCAGACGTGTAACGTATAAATCAGGAGTCCATGACGGACCTTTGTCGGAGCCAGCAGGATGCGGTGCCTTGTGTACCTCATCTCCGTCGTTGAGCATTGTCACAGAATGTCCGCTGTCCAAGAGCTGCTTTGCCAGATGCAAGCCAATGAAGGCATGCCCTCCTCCTTTGGTGTTTGCTATGAGTACACTGTCTGCTCTGACTCGTGCACACAAAGAGCGCCCTCTGCCAGCTGCGAGCCTGGCTTGCCGGGCCACAGGCCTTCCCGCTGTGAAAGTCGGTGGTCTGAGTTGATACCCTTGCACCATGGACCCCATCATGGCGCTCGACCGCACTACGCAACGCAAGTCTCACCACAAGTTGCTTCTAGTCAGTGAGACCTGCGCTACGCGCACAAGTTGGCGTGCAGCGCTTACCTGACTGTAGTCAGGAGCTCGCGCGACAGGCACATGACATGCACATCTGCATGTACAGGATAGCCTTGATTGAGTCGAGCACCTGACTCTTCTTCTGCTACCGGTGACGGTGTCAAAACTCTTCTTCTTGTTTGGCAGTTACACAAGAAGCTGTTACTGATGCAATATCTGTATCGCGGAATCGAGATAATCATCGGAAGCCAGCAGCACGCGTAAGAGGCCGCACGTGCTGCGCATTGGTTGTTTTGCTGGCGTCGCGTCCTGGAGCCCCTCACTTGGCGTGCCCATCGTCCCAGCGGACCCCGCGTTGTTCTGGCTTCTCCAATCATCACGCCCCTCATTTTGAAGCCTCTGTGTTGCGCGTGAGCTCGTGAAGCGTGTGACACACTGCTTTCGTGTGGGTGGGAAACATACCTTATTGTAGCCCCTTCCCTACAAGCTATGCCGCGCGTGTATGCTTCAAGCAGCGACCGTGAAACTTCGCCAGACTGCAGTGGGTGCCAGAAGCAGAGCGGCACGTTGCAGTGCATAGAGTGCATCCGGGACGGTAGTGGCAGTGCAGTGTTTTGTGCAAACGGCTGTTTCAAGGCGCATTGGCAGCAACATCGGAAAGCTTTGCTCAGGCAATCCTCGAGGTGATTGATGGAACAATGCGGAGCTCCATATCTTATGCCTGCAGTTGTCTTGCCCTCATCAGCAAAGCCTTCTTTGGCTGAAAGCGCTTTGTATCTGCAGTCCATCCCAAAGTATCAAGACAGATACACGGCCTGAGTCTCACATTGTCAATATGAAGACGGGAGGTGGGCAGAGGTCCTTTTCTGGGCAAGCACTATTGCCCGCCAGTAAGGAAAGAATGGTTTTCAGAGCAGACACTGCAGCTTTTCAGCCGCGGGCGGTGTATGCAACAGGCTCAGCCCACAGACGATGACTTGTGATCTAGCACCATCATGCATAGGAGCAGAGCATGTGTCAGGTTCAGTCAAGGGCGTGTACAACATTGGTGTAGTGTGCTTTGGTTCTGTTGATGTTGCTGGGTATGCAAGTAACGAGGTGTTGAGAACTTTCAAGTAGGTTGCATGGCACGGGGAGACAGCAATGTTGTTTGAAATGTATTATGAAAGCCTTTTTCACAGCAGGCTTAGTTTGCTGCTTGTATCACCAGTTTGATGTGTCTCTGAGGAAGTGAATTTCTGACCCTTGCAGTGAACAGGGTATGTAAACAATCTGAATGTAAGCAGCATTATTCGTGGTGTCAAAGCTGCATAGTGCAGTAGAAGCTGCAAGATCAACCTCATTGCATTGCTTGTGGCAATTTTCAATCTTGCAATTATATGTGTTTCTATCCCATAATTACAGATTGAGTTTCAATCTTGCAATGATACATGCATGTTAGGTACGTTTAGGCAACTTCAGTGGCCATCTTGGTCCCCTGGTGCCCACAACCATCATTTTGGCAGGCTGAGATGTGCTTCACTTTGTATCGTGGCCAGGTCAAGAGTGCAATGTATCCAGTTGGCCCAACTCAGCCTGCATGTCAGAGGCATGTTTTCTGTTTGACACATGCCAAGACCAGTACAAGAACAACAGTACACACTCCAACTGTTCAATCACAGCTGTTTGACATGCTGTCTGAATGACATATCTGGACGATGACCTATGCATACCTTAAGTTGCTCCATTTTCATACCCATGGAGCGCTGCAGTTTGCCTTTGTCCTCCTCAGTCAGCTCAGTCTGAATTTCTTTGTACAAGGCAAGCACCTCGCTCACTGAGTCCTTCGCTAGCTTGTGAGACTCGTTGAAGTATGTTGTCTCAGCGTCTTCTTCTGCAAATTCGATCTCGTCTCTTGCCTCTACAAACTTGTCATTGAGCTTGTCAATCTGTAATCGTCAAAATCACAAGGGGTTCCGCTCTGTTGATAAGCTTGGAGCAATCACTTGGTGCTGATATGCATCGAGGATGTGAGCCTTGCCTGGCCTTGAGCTTGCTCCAACGTCACAAGCCACCTCGACGACAACAGAGAACTTGGGGCAAGAACACGCAGTATTTGCTGCTGGAGGGCGGGAAGTGAGGCGCCTCTGACGCTAAGTGCGGAGCCGACGGTGTGCAAGCTTTTACGTTGGTTTGCGTACAGAATCTGCTCACAAATTGACGACAGCCGTCTGAGAGATGCCACGCGTAGGGTCGCAAGGCTCATCAGATTGATAAGGTTGAGGGCGACTTTCGCTACTCCTTCTTTGCTTGAACGCTGCACATCCAGGTCGAAGTGCCTTGCGAGCATTTGAGTACACGCTCGTTCGTTTATGATGGCACGTGCAAGTGCACATGGGCTCACATGACGGCTTGTTAGGTTTTGGTCAGCCTGCTTTTGAAGACAGACCGGCAGCTTTGTCGTTTACAGCAGAGCTTCGTGCGGTGTGTCGCCCAGCGGGCGGCATGACTGCAGTGCCGAGTCGCGAGGTTACGACATCCCAGGTGTCGGCAGTGACATTCGGCTTTTACACTGAACAAGAGGTGACTGCCGTTTCTCGATCTGCATGTCGGCAGCGAGTTGACGTCGTCGCTTCTGATGCCTGTGACTTGCACAGAGTTTCATGCTGAAGATGCAGCGCATGTTGTTACGAGAGATGCATTGCCTGACGATGCTAGTATTGATGGCATACTTGCTTTGCAGGTGCGTAAGCTGAGTGTGCAGCGTATTAACACCCCTGTTATCTTCGATAACCTCAAGAATGCTGTCTCGGGAGGACTTTATGATCCGTGCATGGGGCCTCTGGACCAGAAGGACATGTAATTTTCGACATCCCAGCTCCTTGTTCAAGCCTTCTCTGTCCACTGTCTCTTTGCACCTTGCCAGCTTTTTGGACTGGGGCAGCACTGTGTCTTTACTCTCAATGTGTCTCAGCAAGCTGCATGCTGAGAGTCCAGCCTACCAAGCGCAAACACGTCAGTTTCAGCACATGTCATGTGCTTGACATCATTTGCATTGACCTGGCTCCATTATGATGCACAGTGACAGTCGTAAACACCGTGCATGTGTGCTCGTTGCATCCTGTGAGTGTTGACTTGCAAGCAAATGTATGCCTCAGCTGGTTTATATGTGCATCAACCGGTGTGATGTTGCAGCTGTGCCACATGCGGCCAGAAAGGAGCGTGCCCAGGGCACTTTGGCCACATTGAGCTCATCCTGCCTGTCTACAACCCTCTGGTCTTCACGTGAGTACTTCACTGCCTGCAACACCATGTGCTTCTCTGCATACGACATCATGTGCTTCACTGCATGCGACATCACGTGCTTCAATGCATGCGACACCATGTGCTTCACTGCCTGCAAACCCGACGTGCTTCACTGCATGCAACCCCATGTGCTTCACGCCATGCACTACCATGTGCTTTACTGCCTGCTGCACCATATGCTTTTTTGCCTGCGATACCATGTGCTTCTTTGCCTGCGATACCACGTGCTTCACTGCATGCGACACCATGCGCTTCATTGCCTGCTCTATCAACAGAAAGATGGTATCCGTAAATTCAAAACCAGTTTTTTGACTTGAGGAGGATTCTCAACTGTTTTACGCATCGTGCTTTCTTGTCTGCTACGTGAAACGAAGCAGCATCTGACTGGACATGTTGGGTTTGAGAGGAGCATCACACTTCTGACGTAATGTCTTGACAAGACTCTGTACAAGCTGCTGAGCAGCACATGTCTAAACTGCCACCAGCTCAAAATGGCTCAAAAGGAGGTGGACAAGTGCACAGCCAGGCTTCTCATCTCTGCTGGCCGCACTGCAGGACCATGTACAAGTTGCTGAGGAGCACATGTCTGAACTGCCACCAGCTCAAAATGGCTCAGAAAGAGGTGGACAAGTTCACCGCCAAGCTGCAGCTTCTGGCCAAGGGGGAATTGACCGAAGCCGCAGCTGTGGCCGTCGGTGGCGGCAAGGCAGCAGACACTGCTCAGAAGATCACTGATGATGGAGAAGAGGAAGGGGATTTTGGCGGCGGGTTGATAAAAGGGAAAGGGTATCACAGTGCACCACGGCGACGCACTCCTTTGGATAGTGAGTTTATTCTTCTTCTACCTCTGCACCTGCTTCTTCTTCTTCTTCTGCTGCTACTGGGTGTGCTACTGAGTGTGCTCTCGCTTAGTCAATGGAGTTTCTGCTTGTTTCTACGCTTCAGCATTTCCAAAACACTTTCTATTTGATCCTGCTCTCTATTGTACGATCATGGAGCACATGCTGAAGGGTTTGGACAAGTTTTATTGTGATTAGTTGGAAGCTTATATGTATGCTGTGTCATGCTGTGCCACAGCCAAGCCTGTTTGAAAAAGCATGAGCAGATGCCATAGACAGAATTGCCCTCAAACTGTCTCATTTGAGTGCAGGTGCAAGGGTGAGGTCTGGCATGAGGACAGCACACACTCAGGAGGCTATGCGTGAGTGCGTCAACAAATTTCTGAAGGCCATGCCACCGCAAACCTGCGCCAACTGCCACTGCCACAACCCATCCCTCCGCAGGTACTGCACCGCTCATGGTTTGTGGCTTTGGGGATTAGGTTCGCTGATTGAGGGTTTTGCTTTGCAACATGCACATAACATGCAAACAAATTGACCCCATGTGACACATGTGACTGTCCAGGCATCATCAGCTTCATCAGGCCGGATGCTGTCTGTGAACAAAATGCAAATTGCAACCACAGGAAATAAATTTATTCATTGGCATTGCCACGCCCCGCACTACACAAGACTGGTCATCAGCACTTCTCTTTGGTCTGCTCATGACCATCTCAGTTGGTAATTAATCAAAAGGCTTACATGAAAGTGGTACACCTGTCATGACACAAAGACCAGCTTGACTCGTTGCAAGCCGTAGTCAAGGGGCGTGCATGTCTACTGTTCAGGGATGCTTGCGCCAAAATCTTTCAAGAGCCTTTGGCGCCAAACAAGGTTGCTGCCAATCAGATGCGAGGCATGAACATCAGGTCAGCCATGCATTCAGTCATGGGTGAGTCATCAGAGGCAGAAAAACTTGAAGAGGAAATGGCTGAGCAGATGGCGAGGGAAGCAGAAGAACGGAGGAGGAAGAAGAAGGCAGCACAGGAGGGGTCAGAGGAGGGTACCCCTGCACCTGAGGGGAGGCGGCTGTCGGCCACCCCCCCTCCTTCCAGACGTGACGCCAATGACAGGTGGCCATGACAGCTGATGCTGACTCACCTCATTATGTAACGTCCTCAAGAGGTGGACATGTGATGTTTGACTTCCTCACCTGTGCGCATGCGTCAGAATGAGTCAAACACAGTCTCACCTCAATGCGTGATGGACAATTAGATTGTCATGTGAATGAAGGGCTCACCTTTTTGCTGTCACACACACCTACGCATGCATCGGGATGTGTAGTTTTCATTAGTTTGTTACCTTGTTGCTGTGTCTTGCAGTAGTGGCAGCGGAAATCCAAAGTATATGCACCCAGCAGAAGTGAGAGAAATCCTGAGGCGCATGTGGCGTAACAACACAGACATCCTTTCACTAATATATGCTGTGGAGAACAAAGGGGTGCCACACAGCCACAAGATCCACACAAAATATGAAGATCTGTATCAAATGTTTTTCATCCAGACTGTTCTAGTGGCCCCAAACAAGTTCAGAGCGCCTTCAAAGCTTGCAGATCAGATCTTTGAGCATCCTCAAAACACGCAGCTCATCACCATCATCAATGCAAACACAGAGCTGCTAGGGTTTTTGAGGCCAGCAGAGGCATCTGCCGACCCTGCAGCAGAATCGGCAGCAGAACCAGCGGCAGAGTCAGCGGCAGAACCAGCGGCAAAAGCCAATCAGGTAAGCCATGTCAGAGAAGTGCTTGCAGCCTGCTTTCAGCGCTTGCATCCGACCATTTCTAACAGCTCAGAGATTGCTGCTCCAGCAACAGCAGCAGCCACAGATGCTATTGATCTTGTGGTGGCTAATGGCTGCAATTCCAACCATTTGTGTTGACTGTGGCATTGGGTGATGTCTGCGGAGACTCACTTGGCCAAGGAGTCAAGCATATGACAGCACTTGTATGTGGACGTGTGTGATATCTATCCAGGCTGTAATGTCAGCAGATGTCCAAAGCATTAGTTGAACGCAGGTCGTGTTTGTAGTCTCAAGACAGTTTGCTGAACACACAATGCACCTTATAGAGCCAGACAGGAACTGATCGTGCCCCTCAGATGATGAGAATACAGTGGTGCTTTGCATTTAGGCTGAAACAAAGTGGTGCTGGTTTTGTATGCTAGCTTGAAGCAAAGCGCTCAGATTGTTTTTGTGTATGCAGGCTGAAGACAAGCAGCTAGGAATGCTGCGTGGGGTGCACACCTGGCTCAGGCTGCAGAATGGCGTCAATGCCCTCTTTGACAGCTCATCAACAGCACAGAACCAAGGCGCTCAGGTGACATTACATGGAGCACCCCTCGCTTCTTTACAGCTCTTTAGAAGTCTCAAAGCCCAGAGCACCTGGACGTCATTGCATGCAGCATTTCTGACTGTGATGTTTATTTTTGACAGCTTTCCATCTCATAGAACCAGGGCGCTCAGTCATCATTGCATGCAGCAGCTCTCACTTCTTTACAGCTCATCGATGTCACAGAATCAGGGCGCTCAGGTAACTTTGCCGGCAGCACCTCTGAAATGTGTCATGGTGAATTCCTGCTTGTGTTGCTGTTCATTTACACGCTGTGGCCTAATAAACTCAATGGTCTGTGTTGATATTGCACTGCCTTGGCACTTGAGCGCCACTGCATGTAGCACCCCAATCACTGTTCACCTGTCTGATTGTTGAGCACTTTGACTGATCTGGTTTTCTGCATGATGTCATGGATGCCCTGAGCTGCCTCCTGTGTTCAGTCACCAGCGTGTTGATATCTGCAACTTGCCATGCACCATCTGCCATCTACCATCTGCCATCCGCCATTCAGCATCTGCCATTCACCATCTGCCATCTGCCACTGCAGGGCATCAGGCAAATCTTGGAGAAGAAAGAGGGTTTGTTCAGGAAGAACATGATGGGCAAGCGAGTCAACTTTGCTGCCCGATCAGTCATCTCGCCTGACCCCTACCTGGCCTCTGGGGAGATTGGGGTACCCCCCTACTTTGCCAAGCGCCTGTCCTTCCCTGAGCGAGTCACACCCTGGAATGTCAGGGTAGGCACTCCACCAATAACAGCAATACATACTGTCACACAGCAGCTCAAGATGCGTTTTGTCGATTACTATCATGCATGCTCATCTGTTCACAGGCATGTTGATACATATGCTTCCACACCCTGTGCATGTTTTAGTCACCACACCTGAGAGCTTACTCTTTGTATGCTGGCTTCAGCATTTGAAGCTGAAGTCAGCACTGTGTTTGGTTTTTGCTGCATGCAGCTGACCAGCTACCTTTGGCTGCTAGACACATCTGCCTTCAATTCTAGCTATCAAACCCAATGGGTCCCATCTACCTCCCTGACCTTGGACTGTAACTGGTGATGACTGATAGTGCTTATTGATCATGTGATGGAATGATCATTTCGACTGATTCGTGTGTCAATGCAGGAGCTGAGGCAGGCAGTGAGTAATGGGCCTGACAAGCATCCTGGAGCAGTGGCAGTGGAGGATGAGTTTGGGCGAGTCATCAGCCTCGGCACCTTCTCCCAGCAGGTGCACTTTACATCAGAATCTGCTCTGCCTCATTGTAGTCATTTAGCCTCATTGCATGTTTCTTGCAAAGTCCAGTTTGCTGCTTGTTCTGCTGTCAGCCTCATGGTATGCTTCCCTGCAAAGTGACTTTGGGGGAGTCATCAGTCTTGCTACCTTCTCACAGCAGGTAAGCTCTGCATTTCAAGCTTCTTTGTTTGCTACTTTTTTTTTGTTGGCCTCATTTCGGGGCACAGGATGCTTTGCCTCTTGAGCTCCTGTATCGTACTCCTCTTGCCTTCTTCTTCTCCTGTAGCCTCCTATCCTTTTGTTTCCATTTGAAGGCTTTGTTGCTGTGTTTGACATCTCTCCTGCCCTTCTTGGACTTTTTGGTATTCTGCTTCCTGTGCTGCTATCCTTTTGCTTCTGTTTTGAGGCTCCGCTGCTGTCTTTCTATTCTCTCCTCACTCTTCTTCAACTTGTTGCTACTCTCCTTCCTGTGCTGTGCAGTGCAGAGGAAAGCGAGCGTGGCAAAGCAGCTCATGTTTTGAGCCATCACCTCACGGCCCTTGACAGGTTCATGAAAAGCCCTATCCTTCGGCGTCTTAATTCTGACCTTTGTCTTCTGTTCCTTATTTTGCAACAGCTTTCTGTCAATCTTTTTCTTCTTCCTGTAGCTTCTTGTCACTCTTGTTCTTCTGTTGTGCAGAGACGGGAGAGCGTGGCAAAGCAGCTCATGTCTCGAGCCAGCGCGTCAGGGCCCTTGGGAAGGAGCAATGGCAAAGCCCTGCCCTCTGGCAATGGCAAAATTGTGTACCGTCACCTGAAGGATGGTGACCTGATGCTGACTAACCGGCAGCCAACATTGCACAAGCCAGGCCTCATGGCTCACCGTGCCAGAGTTCTGTGGGTGAGTCATCCAGTCCTTAGTCATGAATTTTGATTGTAAGTTGAAGTTGTGTTGCCCAGTGCCACCCGTTGTCCCCTGATGTAACTCAAATGCAAGCTTGTGTCACTTGATATTACTCAATGCTGCTACCTGGTGCTACCTGATATGTTCCAGTGGCACCCCAGTGTTACCCGGTGTTGCCACAGTATGCTCAACAACCCCCAGTGTGCCCCAGTGGTATCTGGCGCCACATAGTGTCACCCTGCATCAACGCTGTAACCCAGTGTGACTCCTGTGTAGGCTGGTGTTACCGTGTCTCATAACACTGCCTAGAATTGCCCATTGTTACATGATTTCCCCAGCGTCACCCAGTATTGCCCAGATGTACCCAATGGCACCTCAGGGGTACCTCAGTGTTACCCAGTGTTACTCAGTGGCATCTCAGTGTTACCCAGTGGCACCTCAGTGTTACCCAGTGTGACCCAGTGTTACCCAATGGCACCTCAATGTCACCTCAGGGTTACCTCAGTGTTACCCAATAGCACCTCAGTGTTACCGAGTGTGACACAGTTGTACCTAATGGCACCTCAGTGTTACCCAGTGTTACTCAATGGCATCTCAGTGTTACCCAGTGGCACCTCAGTCTTACCCAGCGTTACCCAGTGGCACCTCAGTGTCACCCAATGGCACCTCAGGGTTACTCAGTGTACCCAGTGGCACCTCAGTGTTACCCAGCAGCACCCCAGTGTTACCCAGTGTCATCAGTGGCACCTCAGTGTTACCCGGTGTTACCCAGTGGCACCTCAGCGTTGACCAGTGGCACCCAGTGGTACCCAGTGTTATCCAGTGGCACCCAGTGTTACCCAGTGGCACCTCAGTGTTACCCAGTGGCATCTCAGTGTTACCCGGTATTACCCAGTGGCACCTCAGTGTCACCTAGTGTTACCCAGTGGCACCTCAGTCTTACCCAGTGTTACCCAGTGGCACCTCAGTCTTACCCAGTGTTACCCAGTGTTACCCAGTGGCACCTCAGTGTTACACAGCGTTATTCAGTATTACCCAGTGGCATCTCAGTGCTACCCAGTGCTACCCAGTAGCTCCCAGTGTGACCAGAGGTACCATCTGAGGTTCATTTCATTGTTTATGTTGGCAGGGAGAAAGGGCCATCAGGATGCGCTACGCCAACTGCAACAACCCCAAAGCCGACTTTGATAGTGATAAGATTAATCTGCACAGACCGCCAGACCTCTTAGGCCATGTACATAACAGACCATGATTGCTGTCTGCAGGGTGAAAGGGTCATCATGCACTGTCCCAACTGCAATGCTTTCAACGCAGACTGTGACAGTGATGGATCAAGCAAAACCTATTGTCAGCAGCTTGATTTTAGACAGTGAAGACTCAAGTTCATTGTTTATTACAGTGTGACAAGGCCATCAGGATGCACTATGCCATCTATCACATCTTCAATCTTGTTTTCGATTGTCATGATATGTCTCGCACCTGCTGTCAGCTAGTCACCTAAACATAAGGTTTTGTCTGCAGGGTGAAAGGGTCATCAGAATGCACTACGCCAACTGCAACACCTTCAATGCAGACTTTGACGGTGATGAGATCAATTTACACTTGCCTCAAGACAACTTGGCCAGAGCAGAGGGGTATGAGATAGTGCACGCTGACGAGCAGTACATTGTACCCACAGATGGCAAACCAGTCAGGGGGCTGATACAGGTACCGCAGCTGTGCCTTGTTCACCACAGCTGTGCTTTGTTGCCTTTCTTTGACTATCAATGTTGTTGAGGTGCATGCTGATAAGCAATACATTGTGCCCATGGACGGCAGACCAGCCAGAGGGCTGATACAGGTAACACAGCCTCCTGTCCAGCCAATCAAAAGCACTAAACATTTCACATTCTGTTGAGGTTTGTGCTGATTGTAGATGTGTTCATCTCAAATCTTCAGTGTGTTACAAATCACATTGTGTCTGGAGTGTGGATGACCAAGCGGACACCTTTCTGATAAAGAGTGAGTACATACAGCCAGTGTATGCGGCCTGCTGTTTGACATCATGTAAAAGTGCTGAACAATTGATTTGCATGGTCCGTAGGATCACACTGTGTCTAGAATGTGGATGACAAAGTGCAACACCCTTGTTTCAACAGGGCAGTGCATGCGGCCAAGAGCACCAGTTACATGCAAAGTAGGCTGTGACTATTCTGTAGAATCAGATTGTGTCTGAAGTATGGATAAAACAGCGTGATACCTTCATGACAAGAAGGAGGGTACATCCAGCTGGTGTGCGGTCTGCTCTTGCCAGTCAATCCAAAGCCCACCATGCAGAATTGAGCTGCTGGTTCCATGGGACTATGTTTTCACGATCTTCTGCGTCAGGCTCAGATATCACAAATGCTGCAGGACCACATTGTGTCTGGGGTGTGGATGACAAAGCGTGACACATTCCTGACAAAGGGGGAGTACACGCAACTGGTGTATGCGGCCTGTTCACCCACCAGGCCAGGGCTGTTGGACGCTGAAGACCTTCTCATTCTGCCCCCTACCATCTTCAAGCCTGAAGTCCTCTACACTGGAAAGCAGGTAAGCAACAGTTGAAACGATCATATCGTATGCCGCTTTGGTAGTAATGGTAGTGAAGGTCAAAGCTGTTGCTGAGTCATGATCATGTTATTCTGCCCCCAAGCATTTTTAAGCCTGAACTCCTCTACACTGGATAGCAGGTAAGCACCAGTTGAAATGCTCACAACATATGCTGTGTCAATTGTGACGTAGTAATGGTGAATGTTTTTGAGCAATGACCATATCATTCTGCACCCCACCGTCTTCAAGCCTGAAGTCCTCTACACTGCAAAGCAGGTAAGCAACAGTTGAAATGCTCACAAGATATGCTGTGTCCCTCGTGACGTAGTAATGGTGAATGTTTTTGAGCAATGACCACATCATTCTGCACCCACCGTCTTCAAGCCTGAAGTCCTCTACACTGCAAAGCAGGTAAGCAACAGTTGAAATGCTCACAAGATATGCTGTGTCACTCGTGACGTAGCAA
Source organism: Trebouxia sp. TZW2008 (assembly GCA_002118135.1). Classification (NCBI taxonomy): domain Eukaryota; kingdom Viridiplantae; phylum Chlorophyta; class Trebouxiophyceae; order Trebouxiales; family Trebouxiaceae; genus Trebouxia; species Trebouxia sp. TZW2008. Next base: position 160,008 of record BDIU01000133.1, read on the forward strand.
TGGTGAATGTTTTTGAGCAATGACCACATCATTCTACACCCACCGTCTTCAGGCCGGAAGTCCTCTACACTGCAAAGCAGGTCAGCAACAGTTGAAATGCTCACAAGATATGCTGTGTCACTCGTGACGTAGTAATGGTGAATGTTTTTGAGCAATGACCACATCATTCTACACCCACTGTCTTCAAGCCGGAAGTTCTACATACCAGCAAGCAGGTGTGTGATAGTCTTTGTGTAATTGTTGTACACTTGTTTTCGGATACTCAAGCATGCTGCAGATGAATTGTTACTGTGTTGTGACATATCATTTGGCTTTTAAAGATGCACATGCATCGTAGGGCTTTCCAGCATGTATCCAGGCAGATACACCGCTGTCAAGCTGTTTCTGTAATTTTGCCATATGTATTTGTCTTAAGTAGTGAGGCCCAAGGGGACTGTGGGGTGCAGGTGTTGACAAGCGTACTGGCCTTCTACACACGTAATAGACCGCCAGTGACCTTTCAGTTGTCTAGACAAAAACCCACCAGACTACTTTGGCAGGTTCAGTGGGGTGAATGGGTTGATGTTCCACAAGGGGAGCTTCTCACTGGCGTCATGGATAAGGTGCAGTACAGCAGATTTGGGCTGGTGCACGCTGACAGCACATTTGTGCGTCTTCTACAGGTGTTGACGAGCGTGCTAGCTTTCTACATGCGTGGTAGACCGCCAGTGACCTTCAGCTGTCTAGGCAAGACACCGCCAGACTACTTTGGCAGGTTCAGTAGGGAGAGCGAGTTTATGTTCCAAACAAAGGAGCTTCTCACAGTTATCAAGGACAAGACCCAGTACAGCAAAGTTCTGCTGGTGCACACTGGTAGTGCGGTTGTATGTCTACAGGTGTTGACAAGTGTGCTGGCCTTCTACACACGTGGCAGACCGCCGGTGACCTTCAGTTGTCTGGGCAAGACACCGCCAGACTACTTCGGCAGCTTCAGTGTGGAGAATGAATTGCCACACATACCTACCCGTATATGCTGGAACATGTAATAAGCATAATAATTACTATAATGAATTGCTGTTCCACAAAGGGGAGCTTTGTGGAACAGGCATCACGGACAAAGGCTCAGTACAGCAGATTTGGGCTGATACACTCTGACAGCACATTTGTGCATCTTCTACAGGTGTTGACGAGCGTGCTAGCTTTCTACACGCGCGGTAGACCGCCCGTGACCTTCAGCTGTTCAGGCAAGACACCGCCAGACTACTTCGGCAGGTTCAGTGGGGAGAATGAGTTGCTGTTCCACAAGGGGGAGCTTCTCACCGGCGTCATGGATAAGGCGCAATATGGCAAGTTTGGCCTGGTGCACGCTGTTCAGGTCAGCAACAATTAATTGTCCTGTTTTTCGTGCTCCATTGGAATGTAGTTTGAACGATCTGTTTCACAAGTATCAGAGTCACAAAAGTGGTCACAGCATTTTGTGCTTGCGGTTGATCGCATGTGCCATCCAACAGCTCAAACAGATCAGTGTCTTCTTCAGGAGCTGTATGGATCAAAAGTGGCGGGAGACTTGATCAGTGCGCTGAGCCGCCTATTTACCGCCTACTTGCATTTTGGCGGATTCACATGCGGGCTGGATGATCTTCTGCTCTTGGACGATTCTGAGCTGCGACGAGCTGAGCTGTGTGACACTGCTGAGGAGCGAGCGCTGAGAGCCTCAGCTGAGTTTGCTGACGTAAGCGTGCCCAGTGAGGATGCTGAGGTGAGTCATGATGAGTCAAAGCCGCCTGTTCACTGCTTATCTCCATTTTGGCAGGGTCACATGCGGGTTGGATGATCTTCTACTGTTGGCGATGCTCTGAGATGTCTGAGATTGCTGAGAAGCAAGCGCTGAGAGCATCAGTCAAGTTCGCTAACGCCACAGTTCTCTGCGAAGATGATGAGGTGTGCCATGATGATGCATAAGATGTACCGTCATGTGCCTGCAAGAATCTCTGAAAGCTCTCATCTCTCAAGACAGAACCCCCATTGCCTGATGCAACAACCCTGGTTTTCAACCCCTGATCTGCACTCATACCCTCTGCGCAAAGCAACACCTAGGGTTCTCTGCAGGAGAAAGAGGTGGAAGCACTGGAGCCAGCAGTGCGTAGTGCCTTGAGCAAAATGTATCGCACAGGCGGTGCTAAGACAGGCGTGCTGCATGACATGAAGGCCACAGGAGCCATGCACCCCATCTCGTCTGAAGTCATCAAGGTAGTCTATCCCCGCGCCCCTCCCCCCCTTTCTCCCGCCTCTCTACGACCCCCTGTTTCCTTCTCTCACAAAAGCTCTCGCCCCCGCCCCCAATGCCCGCCACTACCATCAAGCAAAGCAAGTTTTTACAGTGTCACTGAAGTGTAGATCTCACATAAAAGTATTCAAGTGCTGTGCAAGATGATTCCATTGGTACCACTGAGCTGAGCAGTGCTACACATGTTGCTCAAACAGACATTGACAGAATGCAGTGTATCGTGTGTTCAAAGTAAAACTCCCATCAGATTGCTAGACTTTATCATACATTTGCTGAGATAAAATGCGGCAGTGTTGTGGCACTGACAGCACTGACCTAGTCTTATGGTCAAGCGCCCTTGCAAGCTTGAGCTTCACCAGCATGTTTGTCCGTGCAGGCGTGCTTACCCAGGGGACAGGTGAAGCCTTTCCCGCACAATTGCCTCTCCCTGATGACTGTCACTGGCGCCAAGGGCTCCTTAGTCAACTTTAGTCAGATCAGTTGCCTGTTGGGGCAACAGGAGCTGGAGGGGCGTAGGGTTCCCAGGATGGCGTCTGGCAAAACCCTACCTTGCTTCAGCCCGTTTGACGCAGGTAGGGTAGCAGCAGTCTAGCATTTGGTGGCATCATTCTTCTTCTTTTGCCTCTTCTGCAGCTGGGCATCAAAGCAATCTGCTTCACAGTAAATGATGCATTTGAGATCTATGAGGTCCTGACACAGAGAATCAGGAGTGCATGTGTGACCTGCAGCAAGTACACCTTGTGGGGATTGCCAAATAGGACACTTTCTGGCACGCTGCAGATGCTCAATCTGTTGGTTTCACTGGTGAAAGATTTCCAAAAAGGTTATGACCATACCAGTACTACTTGCACTGCATGTCTTTCAGGCAGCATGCCCAATTTTTGACATGTCATAGTAGTCTCACAGCTTGCTGTCGTTGGAATGTGTGTACAAATGCAGGTGCTCGTTCTGGTGGTTTCATTGGGGACAGAGTTCTGACAGGACTCAGGCCACAGGAGTACTATTTTAATTGCATGACAGGGATAAATGGATTGGTGGGCACAACAGTAAAAACGTCACGCGGTGGCTACCTGCAGGGCTTTCGTGTTAGCCATGATATGGAACCCTCAGATTATATATGACTGCAGGCGCTCAATCTGGTGGTTTAATCAGGAACAGATTTCCGACTGGGCTACAACCATAGCAGCACTACTTTCTTTGCATGTTTTCCGTGGAGTGTGCCTGAATGATGTCAGAAGCTTACCAAAGCAGTTTTTCATTTGCAGGCGCCCGCTCTGGCGGATTCATTGGGGACAGGTTTTTGACAGGACTCAGGCCACAGGAGTACTACTTCCATTGCATGGCAGGGAGGGACGGACTTGTGGACACGACAGTGAAGACGTCACGAAGCGGGTATCTGCAAAGGTGCCTGGTCAAGAACCTGGAGAGCCTGAAAGTCAACTATGACCACACTGTCAGAGATGACTGTGACGGGTGAGCATTGCATATAACCATAACTATTACTGTGCATAACCTACATACGATGTCACTTGTATATGTATTTGTACACATTTGGATATCATATACAAAGCATGAGGTCCTTTGGTCTGCACTGTGTCAGAGATGCAGATGGCAAAAGTAAGCATGTGCATGGTCATTGCTAATGTTTACATCCTATGTTCAAGGCCTGCAACATGCAGTGCATTTATCAGCTGTGATCAATGCCAGAGCTGCTTCATTTCAAAGACGCCGCTACCTGCTATCAGGTAGAGCACCCTCACATGTCCGGGCTGACTGTGCACTTTAGGGTAGCACACAATAGAAATCTCAAAGCTCATGATTGCGACTGCAGGTCTATTGTACAGTTTGCATACGGCAAAGACAGTGTGGACGTGATGAACGTGAACTATTTGCGCAAATTTGGGGTTTTGTCGCGCAAAGCTGAGAGATTTTCCAAAGCCCAAACTTTGCTTTTGTGATTGCAGGTCTATTGTGCAGTTTGCATATGGCGAAGACGGTGTGGACGTGATGAATGTGAGCTACTTGCGGGAGTTTGGCTTCTTGTCGCGCAACGCTGAGAGGTTTTCACACCAACTCAACCTGAAGCAAGCTCTGCAGGCCAGCGGGATGACTCAATGGGAAGAACAGGCAAGGAACCTCACCAGGTCAGTAGTCAGTATCATGGAATTTATCTGTCTGTCTGCCCGTCTGTCTGTCGGTCCGTCCGTGCGTCTGTCTGCCTGCTTGCCTGCCTGTCATGTGCTGTTTTGTTTATACAAGCCTCGGAACATGACATATCAAGCAGACGTCAGAACACCATTTATTTGTCAACTCAGACTTGGTCCATGCATCAGTTATCAAGCTTAGGGCAGCAGGACTTTGGCCATCACATCATCTCTCTGTGCAGTCAGATACTAACAGCTAACCTGATGACTTTTACCTAGATAACAATATGTTACATGATTACTCATGCAGCAAGCGGCAGAGGAAGCTGATCAAGGCAGCCAAAGGCAAAAAGCAAAAGCCAAGCAAGGAGGATGAGCTGCCCGTGAATGGGGTGTACCCCTTCACCTGCCTGGGGGTCACTTCTGAGGCCTTTGCAGATGCCCTTGGGGCATATGTTGCTACCAACCCTGATGACTCACTACAGGGTATGTTGTGCCCTATGCATTGTTTGCGTGATGTAGCTTTGACGACATGTAGTGCTGCACCTCTTTCAGGTCGTCTGTGACACGGTGTTAGCACTACGGTGACTGTTCTTTGTAAAGACTGCTTTGGTCCCCTGTCCTTCCATCAAATTGTCCTTACTCAGAGGTGCCACTGCAGTCAGAGTGCAGTGATGGGTTACAGTTGCATTGTCCTTACATCGAGAATGTCTTTACATCAAGAGTCCTTCCAAAGAAAATTTACTGTACTACACCTATTTCAATATGTCTGTGACATGGTGTTAGCACTCTTGTCTTGGCAACCTTGATTGCCACTTGCTTCACTTGATCAGCAAGATCAAGTCAAATCAGAAAGCGAATTTCCACACATCAACTGATGAATGTGTTCAAGCAACAACATAGCATCAGCTGTTGTATTGCCTGCAGGTGGTCTCAAGTCAAAGAAGAAGAGGAAGAGTGACAGTCATGACCCAGGCATGGAAACCCTACTGGACCCTACCTCACCCATAGGCTTTCAAAGGCTGATGGAGCTGAAGTACATGCGAAGCCTTGCAGCCCCAGGGGAGGCTGTGGGGGTCATTGCTGCTCAAAGTGTTGGGGAGCCCTCCACACAGATGACGCTCAACACCTTTCACATGGCAGGTATGGGCTCGCTAGGGTTCTGCTAGGGCATGGTGCTGAGCTAGGCAGATTAGTCATGGGGTCATCAGGTTTCTTGCCTCAGCATTTTACATAGCTGTGCATTGAGAGATCTTGCTTCATCAAGTTGTCCTCAGAGCTATCAGCAGAGCTACGCATGATATCTGTTCTGAGTATTGAGGTGAGCAAAGTCATGGATGGTAAATCCACATTTTGTAGAACGGGCAGTTTTGAACTTGTGAGTCTTTCTGTTTTTGGGAAGAACGGCATTCCGACTGCCGCCTTGTAAACACATTCCACACAGATTCAGCACAGACTCCTCATCAAATCTGGCTTATTCAGTAGATATTCAGCAAAGCCGCTTTTGCGCATCTCTTGTCTGCCGGATTCATTACTATGCAGGTCGCAGCAAGGCAAATGTGACTGTCGGAGTCCCTTGGCTGTGTGAGCCATTCATGACAGCTGCTCAGAGCATCAAAGTTTCATTCATGTTCTCACCATGAAGTTCTGAGCATGGGATTCAATATCAAATCCAAATAGGGTTTGTTGCTGCACAGGTCGAGACGAGGCAAATGTGAATTTTGGTATCCCTTGCTTGCGTGAGCTGTTCGTGACGGCTGCTCAGGTCATCAAAATCCCAATCATCACCCTACCCATGACAACTGTTCTGAGCATGAGAGGAAACATCAGATGTAAACATGTTCGCTTGCTGTGCAGGTCGAGGCGAGGCAAATGTGACTCTTGGTATCCCTCGCTTGCGTGAGCTGTTCATGACGGCTGCTCAGAGCATCAAGACCCCGGTCATGACCCTACCTATGCGACCCGGGATGGGTACCCCCCAAGCTACTGAGCTGGCCAATAGACTGCGCAGAGTCTGCTTGGCAGAGGTGAGTTGATGTCGTTGTCTTGTCTGACTTTCCCAACTTGAACACTGCACCATTTTGTCGTTATGCCATGAACAACACAAGTCTTGAGGCTGGACACATCTAGTGTATCAAATTGAATGTGTAGAGATTGTGCAGCTGCATTTGGAGTGATGCGTTGTTGTGGCCAAACAACAAGCCTCAAGCCTGGAAAGCTTTTGCAAGCATGGGTCTTGAACAAATCTGTTGCAGGTGTTGCAAAGCCTAAGCATGGAAGAGCACGCTTCTGTATGTCTGTCAGACAGTCAGCTTTGGGCTAGCTCGCCTGTTCAAGCTCAAGCTGCCTTTCTTCACAGAGCACCTGTTTTCTGAATCCTGATCTCTAGCAATGCTGCTGCAGGTGTTGCAAAGCCTGAGCATGGAGGAGCACGTATCAGTGCCTTGTCAGACAGTCAGCTTTGGGCTAGCTCGCCTGTTCAAGCTGAAGCTGCAATTCTTCCCAGAGCACCGCTACCCCAAGGAGCTGGGCGTCACCTTTGCTGATGTTGCCAAATGCTTCAAGACTGCCTTCATGACCAAGCTACAGGCAAGCCTTCTGTACACTCCAGTACCGTGTACAAGCGGCTGCAGCTGTGGGTTTTGTGCTAAGGATAAAGAGGCAGGCCTGGCTTGCTGTCTTCTTATGCTGCTCAAGTTTTGTGCTAAGGATAAAGAGGCAGGCCTGGCTTGCTGTCTTCTTATGCTGCTCAAGTTTATCGTCGCTTGATAAATTGGACTCTGAGCACCTGCATCCAAAGGAGCCAGGCGTTCACTTTGCTGACGTTGCTAGAGTCTTCAAGACTGCCTTCATGTCCCAATTAGAGGCAAGATTTCTGTTGAACTCTCTGATGTCGCTGCTCGATGGTGATACTTCTGTATCTTGCAACAGGCACAACAATGCAGGCCAAGCTTTGACTTGGGTTGCTTGAGTGTTAATGACTACCGTCATGGCCAGGCTACTGGTGAGCCTAGGAGTAGGGTGTCCTACCCCAGGGGGTACTGTGCAGGCCTTCCTCTTCTGCTTCGTCCAAGCTCTGTTTGCCTGGGCGCAGATTGCTGTCAAGGCAGAGTTGAAGAAGGTGAACGCGGCAGCCAAGGTGGCTCAGATGGCGGTGGCTGGGCTGGGGGGCGAGGAGCAGGGGGCCCTAGCCCAGGGGGGTGACCCTGAGGGGGATGGCACGGGTACTGCTGCCAGGAAGAGTGAGAAGGTACAATCTGCACACAACACTTGTCATGAACAGCAGGGGCCCCTTACTCCAAGGGGGGACCCCAGAGGAGGATGGCATTGGCACTGCTGCCAGAAAGAGTGCAAAGGCAAGTCATGCTTTGACTGCACGCACACATGACATTGGTGACAGCGTTTGCAGTTTTGCAAGTTCGTTTGCTGGACTATGTGCGCCATCACACTTCTAGCATATACACTAAAGTTTTCTCTCAGCAAGTACAGAACTCCATCACTTTGCCAGCATGAACACCATTTGCAGTTACTATCAAGTGCAGGTATATCACACTTCTCATCTCTATCGTCACTGTTATCGACCCGATAACAACGGAGGATGAACGCTCTCACAACAGCTGCTGTTGCATTACACAGACACAATTAAAAACAAACCTCCTTGCAGGAGGATGAGGATGAGAATGAGGAACAGAATGAGGAGTATCAGGAAGGCAAACTGCGCTTTGCTGGGGGTCGCAATGAACAGGCCACCTATGACGCTGGTGACGAAGAAGACAAACAGATTGCGGCGGCGGCGCGGCGGGAAGCTGAAAGGCAGGGCGGGGAAGACGAGGTATGCCTTCAGAACTTTGCTCCTTTGGCATTTTGCTACTTTGCCTTACATAGATCTCTTATAGGGTCGTAGGGGAATGGCATGGGTTGTGATGTGGCTCAGGTATGTTGGTTGTTGTTGCCTTAGTTGTTGTGAACAGATGGATCACAACTCACATTTGTTGTCACATTGAGCTGCAGTGTCACCGGGAAATGGGTGTTAGGGCCAAATGCTGCAGAGCTTTCTGCAGCATGACTTTGCCAAACAGATGTGGCTGCCATGTTGTGTGCTCAACCACAAAGCATCTGACATTGATGTTCAACAAATTATCTTGCGACAGTCCAGGTTGCATACTCACCTATGCAGTTGCCTTACAGCATCTCATGTTTGCCTTTGACTTCTGTCTCTGTGGCCTTCTGTGGTAACAGGTTTGCTGTTCAGAGGGCGGTCTGCTTCTGCCAATCAAAGCATCTGCGACTTTTGCTGTTCAGGCGTTGCTGGTCTGGATTTGCTCTTTGTCTGTCAATAATCTGTCTTTCTTTGCGGCAAGAGTTTGCTTTTGTTGCCCCCACCTGCCAATTTCATGCTCAACAGCTTGTGAGAAGAAAAGGAACTGTTCACATGCTTTCACACATTTCTGTTGATGTCAACAGGAAGAGGAGTCTCCTGATGGCTCTCCATGGCAGACCCCTCACACCTTCCCAACCCCCAGCCCCAATTCCTGCCTACTGTTTTTCATGCCTGCCTGTCTTGTATCAAAACACTGCCTTTATAGATTTCTTGATGCCAATAGGATGAGGACTCTCCTGATGGCTCTCCAGAGCAGACCCCTGACCCCTCACCAACCCGCAGCTCCAGCCCCTGCCTGCTGTTGTTCATGTCTGCCTAATTTTCATCAAAATACTGCCTTTGCAACTTTCTTGATGCCAACAGGATGAGGAATCTCCTGATGGCTCTCCAGAGCAGACTCCTGAGCCCTCCCTAACCCCCAACCCCCCTTCCTCTCGGGCGACCCGAGACAGCACCACTGATTCCGTCAAGGGCGCTGGGTCAAAGAAGAAGAGTGGCGACAAATTGACAGCAGGCCTAAGCGCTAGTGATAAGGTAAGCAATCAACGTCTTTGCCTTATCTTCACCATTTCCATCATGTGTCCATAATCATTAGCATAATTTGATATAGTATATTGTGTAACATAGTCAATTGCCAATGCCTGTGCTGAAGCTGGGACAATAGCACTGCTATAGTGTGTCATAGCATTCTGGTGTGTTCAGCACATAATCTGCAAAATGCCAGAGCTTACAGTCACAGAGCCAGCTAAGACTATCAGTAGTGACTGACTGCAACAGCAGGCATCTGTGCAAATAGCAGCAGACACTGACTGCTGTGCATGTCATACAACTGCTTGTGTACAGGTCAGCTTGAATCACCAATGCAAATGCAAATCTGCAGGTCAATGCTGAAGATTACTCATGTGAGGTAGAGGTGATTGTCCCAGTGGGTACACCTACGCTGCTTATGCAAGAGATTGCGGAGCGAGTGGCAGTCGCAACCATGGTCAAAGACACACCAGGTCTGTCATTCTTGCTTGCTGTTGCCATTTGCTGTTGTAGCTAATGCAAAGGTTGCAAAACAAGTGGCAGTTGCAACCAGGGTCGAAGATACACCAGGTCTTTCCTGCCGCTCTGTTTGGTGGTGTTGTCAGCTTGCTGTTGCAATTTGCTGTTGTTGCTCATGCAAAGATAGTGACAGAAGTTGCAGTGCAACCATGGCCATGGACACCCAGGTCTGTCTTGCTCCTCTTATCTGTGGTATTCTGATTGTTGGTGCATGTTGCTATTCCTGCTTGTCCTGTGCAGCCTGTTCTCTGGCTCCTTAAGTTTCATGCTCATGTTGCTGCTCACAGGGTCAGAGGCAAACAGGCTCCATGCTGGTTCTACACACAAACTGGTTTGCCATTTGTCACCTCTAGCATGGCTGTTGGGGCCTGCGCCCGCAATCTGCAGCATGCCCTTGATCTCTCTCTTGGTTTTTTTGACGGTCACGCTGCCCTTTGTATGCTTCTCACTTTGTTACTTGCTCACTCATTCCCTCACTTAGTCACTCACCCATCTATCCTTGTTTTCTGCGGCTATCCCGTGCTTGCACACTCACTTGTCTGATCACGTACCGTTACTTGCTCCCTTAGCTTTTGTTTGCTTGTGCCTTTCTTGTGCAGGGGACAGATGCTACACTGATGAGGCAGATGTAACAAGCCACCTATAACAGTCACTCACTGGCTGAATCCTGTGTGCTTTTGCAGTCGTCAGACGATGCAGTACTGTCGAGGCCAATGCACAGGCCCCACACAGCACTGATTCCTTCAGCTCTGTCTATATGTGCAGGTGTCGACAGATGCTACGCTTGTTGAGGCAGACGGACAGGCCCCACTGGTTCACTAAACTCTGTGTACATGTGTAGGTGTTGACAGATGCTACATTGTTGAGGCTGACATAACAGGTCCAACCAAGGTGCAGACTGACGGCATCAACTTTCCTAGTGTCTGGGTACACAGCGATATCATTGACGTGAACAACATCACGACCAATGATGTGGGGAGCACCTTGCGCATGTATGGTGTTGAAGCTGCAAGAGCTACTCTCATGAGGGAAGTGAGGGCTGTGTTTGGGGCCTATGGGATAGGAGTGGACCCTAGACACCTAGGGCTTATCGCAGACTTCATGACTCATACGGTGAGACCTTGTCGCATTCGTCGCATGTCACCAAGTCCTTGCTTTTCTGACCATTGCTGCTTGCAGCCCGGATTTTGAAGGTGCTTGCCAAGCAGTCGCCAATCTCACAAGGTAATAAACAGCAATAATGGTGATTACACCATGTGTCTAGCGCAGATAGTTGTTCACTCTCCAGTACACACTATCAGCAGATACAGCACGCCTGGTCTTGTGTCACTGATTGATGATACCTTGTATGCTGTCACACTGTACACATCTGGACTTGCAAGATGAGAAATATAAGATTTGGTGGCTATAGGGATGATAAAAAGGACACCCACTGTCCTCTTATGCTACTAGCCAAAAGCTAGTTATGAATTATTTTGAGAACACCTTAAAGAGCAAAATTAAAAGTCACCATGTTTGATGACTGCAGGGACTTTATCGAGCTTTGCAATAGGATGGGTATAGAAAGCAGCACGTCAACATTTCTGAAGATCAGCTTTGAAATTGCCTTGTCATGTTGTGTATGATGTTATGTTGTGACTGTTGATGATAAGTCTTATGACATCACAGATGTAAACATCTGGATTAAAGACTGGGAAACATGAATTTCTGTGACTACAGGGCGGCTACCGAGCTTGCAACAGGATGGGCATAGAAAGCAGCACATCAACTTTTTTGAAGATCAGCTTTGAGACTGCTGCCCATTTCTTGACAGATGCCACAATGAGGGGAACAACTGATGATCTCACATCTCCTGCCTCACGGTTGGTTGTGGGCAGAGTGGTGGAGATGGGAACAGGCTGCTTTGATTTGATACAGAACCTAGACATGGATTTTTCTGCTTAGCCTAGCTCTTGCCCTAAACCCTTTCTGCTTAGCCTACCCTGACCTTTAATGGGCTTCCTCTTAGCTTTAGGTAGATGTAGTGTTGGTGCTGCATTTGATTTGATTCGAGCTCCATCTGTGTTGTTGTTCTGATTGTGCAGTATGAACCATCATCTGAACGTATCTGTCAAGCAAAGCTGCTGCTTGCGCTGCAGCTTTTGCCGTGAGTCTGCAGGCCATTGCACGATAGCATCAGCTTCAAGCAGCGCAGTCAGGTAGCTTGTGGGCTTGTGAAAAAGCATTTGTCATCTGTAATTGAGCAGGATGCGCATCTCAAGTTCTGGCTTGTTCAGCATGCTCTGCTGATCACAGCAGCCAATATTGCAGCTGTTTACGTCACCTATACAGTCTGTGTCAATCTCACATCACGAAATACTGTCAGTGACATGCATGCACTGTAGGTAATTGTCATCAGAGCCTGTCAAACTCAAGCATGTCTACGCAGCTCGTGCAAGTTCACAAGCAACCTTGCTGTGAAACAGAACATATCCTGGGGAAGATGCTACCGTGTACCACGCTGTGTCAAAGAGACCCCATGCTTACCTATGAGCTGCCTCAGCTGAGTCTGATCAAAATTCCTGACTGCCCTTCAGTGCAGTCTATATTGTAAACTTGATGTACAGAAGCAAAACATGGTGCACAATCAAAACTGGAACACACCAAACAGCTGCTGCAATCCTTCCTCACCCAGACTGGACCTCAAAAATTGCAGCACAATGCAAAAAGCTATTGATACAAAAAGCGCTGCCCGTAGAGACTCCACAAAGTGCACCATGTCCTGGTATCGGTTGATAGGACTGCCATGCGTTGTCCTGATATTCCAGTAGTCTAGATATACAGTGTAGAAAGCCCTCCACAGCGCCATTAACCCTAGCACTCCGGCTGCTGTTGCAAACGGCTCTCCAGGACCTATAAAGTGTCAGCAGATTGACCCAAATTTGCAATCAAACCGCAAACCATGCCCAATATTTGCCATCAAAATCACATTGTATAAGACTATCTGACATGTTAAATATGATCCTAAAGGCATACTGCTCATTTTGTGTGACAGAAGGTCATAATAGGTGCCAGAACGTGCTATACATACAAACCCAGCAGAGACAAAGTCACAGGTTGGCAGTAGTCACATGCATAGCGATGTAGACCGTGAGTGTTGCCAAGGCTGCGCTTGCTACACATACAGACAGACACCCTGCATGTTAGTGCCGTGCATAGCAAGGCTGTGCAAAGTAATGCCATGAGTGCTGCAAGAGCTTTACCAGTTGCTGCCAAGGGCAGTGTAGCGGCAAAATTGCCCTCTCCCACTAGCGTTCTGCCCTCTGCAGCTGTGACTAGGACCAGCTGTGCTGCAGCTACTGGCTGACTCACTAGCCAGGTGAAGCTGACTCGTGCAAGCGCTGTGGGCAGATCTGCATGTCATATGATGCATCATTGGCAGAAGTCAATTTGTTCGCCATAATAATAATAAATGGTTACACTTTCCAGCACATGTGCTAGGTATGTGTGACCCAAGTTCTATTACACCAGGCCGGCTTGTTCTGAGCGTCACGATGAGGACGGTTGATGTTCAACATGCAAAAATCAGACAAAACAATGCCGTCCCATATCTTCCTAGGTTGGCCATGGTGTTGCTGTACCTGGATGGAGTGCATGACACCTGGATGCAATCCTTGCTTGCATTCAGTGAACACGAAGGCAGTCTGAACAAGAATACAATATGACGAGAGCAGCATGCCAGGGCAAGAGCATAGCTTGTGGTTCCTTGCTGAGACTTCTTGCTGTGGTGAACTAACGGGTCAAATTCTCGTGCTACTCAACTTGTATGCAGAGGAAGTATGCAGGCCTGCGGTTGTATATGCAGGCGCTGTTTTGTGACTTTGACGCAAAGTAAGGTTGCACCTGTGCAAGATACAGTGTGCACATGTGTCACATACATGCTATTGGGTCACATACATGCTGTTGTGTCACATACATGCTGTTGGGTCACATACATGCCGTATATGCAGAGGTTGACCAAGTCACCTGAAGTGGCGTTTGACTTGTAGCCGCCAACAAGCAGGGATGATCCAGCCCATGTGCCGCAGACGGTGACGGCAAAAGACAGGAACTCCTCAAAGCGGATGGGGTTAAAGTGCATGGGCGCAAGCCAGCCGGGAAAGGTCGGCATCAATATGATTGCTGTAATCTGCAGCATAGCCAAGGTAGGCTCGAACAGGGATGTTCATGTCAAAACAGGCAGAGTGAGAGGCAAGATGCTCCTGATGGCCATTGAGATGCGCTGCACGTATTGCAAAAAGCAGGGATGGTGATGAGCCTATTGCAGTTCATGGCCTCATTGGTTCACACCCTCTAGAACATGGCGTTGCCACATGGAAAACATGTAGCACAGGTGGGGGCTGTTCCTTGACACAACTCTAGACAGCCCAAAATTTCCAACTTCTCTGAGCTGTACCAGCCATGATGACATCAAGCTGTTGCTGTCATTGTGCTGAACACATGATGTATTGGACGCCACATGGAGCGCATGTGTGTGAAAAATGCATGCACTTGACCAATGACTATTTGCTGAACTTTTGCAGCATGCTCCAACATTTTTAAGCCCACCTGTTTGTACAAACAAAAGCTGACAAGGGACAAGCAGTCACCAACAAGCAGTTCCCGGTTCTCCATACGCATTTCTGCATGTACTCTGCCGTGCAGTTTCCTGGCAGCTTTCTGTTTGCCATGATTACACGTGAACTTTGAATGGCCAGTTTGGCTGCGGCTGTGATGTAGCAAGCGTGTGTCTGATAGCCGCCGTGACCTGCACCCAGACAAGCAGAGGGTCCAGTTTCTCACTCATGACTGGTTGCATCGCTTTGCAATCTGCAGAGGCAAACACCTGACTATTTGGCACCCCGACGAGGACAGCACGCAGGAAGCCTGCATGATCTTGACGCTGGACAAACTTCTTCGCAGAGTTGCACAGTAGCAAAGCGGGGGAGTGATCTAAGACCCGGGACCTGGCATGCCCTGTTGAACGGCCAGCGCGTCAGGACTCATGGGTTCTTTTCGCATTAAGCACAGTCACAGTCACGAACTTACAAGTCCACCAACAAGCCAGAAACGCAGGCGTGTCGGAAAAAGTCAACCTCAAGAGCCAGTTTTGAATGCCAGCTAGGACTGAAGTGCACAAGTGCTCACGTGTGGCCTTTTCACTAACAACAGTCCGTAGATATGCACAATCTGCTGCTCCTACCGCTTGTCGTAGTAGCTAGTCTGACCATGCTCGGGCGGAGAAGTCCGTGCTAGAATATTACGTTGGTGCCCGCACTGCAACGGCTGTCCTGACAACCCTCGGTGTCAAGCATCACCTGAAGCACGATCACTGATCACTGCATCTGAGAGTCCTTGCATACTGAGGCTTGAGCTTGCTTCTCATGCCAGCCAAGCTTGTGAAGTCAGGCTCCAATGTCGCAGACCTTATCACTTCAGCAGGCCTCTTAGGGAACTCACTTGCAAAGGTGAGTGAAGCTACAGCAGCAGGTGCTGTGCAGCTGGGAGTGCTGCGCAGCTGAGAACAAACAACGTCAGGAGAACTCTGTTGCAGGATCAGGAGAACAGGAAAGCAGTTCAAGTATCCCAAAATTCAAAAAGGTAAGAAACACAGCTGTTTGTGCCAGCACTGCTTCCCGACTGCCCAACTGCAGATTCTGTTGCTTGTCAACAGCAGGTACCCAGTGTCAAGAGCCAGCTCTGCAGAACCGCCAGCACCAAGCTTGTACAGGAGATCAAGCTCTGTGAAACAGCAAGCGCAATGGTTGTCCTGGCCAAGTGTACCGACATCCATCCAGCAGGATCAAGCAGATACAGGTTCAGCTGAGCCTGCCGCTGCAGTCCAGTCTGGCACCTCAACACCTAGCACCTTTCACATCAGCGCCAGCAAGCCAAGTCTACTTGCACAGATTCAAGCTGTCAGTCAGAAAGCAGTGCCTGACTTGACTGCTGTCAGCGAAGAGCCAGACGCTCACCTGCCAAGAATCAGTCACCAGATAGGCTCAGCAGCTTTGATTGGCATTTCAGGCAAGGTCTTGCAAAGTTTGATGCCCCCAAAGGCAGCATGCTGCCACAGCACAGCGCAAGTCATTGCAAAAGCCACATAGTACTTAATTTACTCAACATGCAGTATCATTCTGTGATTACAAACTTCCGTCAATGCAGGCATAACATGACACGCTGCACAGTTTGATACACTTCTGATGTCAAACGCTTTCAGCTAAACCATGATCGCTGCTGCTTTTGCAGAAGAGCCATTGCATGCAGCAGTTGCATCAATCAGTGCAGCGCCACAAACAGCAGTCACTGTGGCCAATGCCAAGAGCCTGAGCGTCGCCCAAGTGCATGACGCTCATGAGCAGGGTAGGTCCCTTCTGCTGTTCCGTTGCCAAGTGCATCATACAGTGACCTCTCAATGCAAGGACACTTGATAGGAGGACATTCTCGTCGAAAGATGCGGTCGGGAACTCAGCACTGCATTCTGACTGCAATGGCATCTCTAAACAAGGCCAACGCAATATAAGGAAAACCTTTGTTGGTGACGACAGCAGTTGTTACAAAGAAGAATCACTATACTAAGCAGCAGGGTGTGCTTCCTCTGAAATTATGTTTTGAAGCACAGCAGCACACATATCCAGACATTGACTCTGCATATGTGTCCCATGCAAGGTTTGGCTTCTGGCACGCGTCACATCTTCAAAACATACTAGCTAATGCAATGCTCATGCATGCTCTTGAGCATCCGTGTCTTGAACCTGAGTTGTTTCTACAATCTGTCATCTTGCTGCAAAACAATGCTTTTCAGGCGACTGTGCTGTTGCTGAAGGGCAAGATATCATCAAGCAAAGCACCAACGAGACCATATTTGAAGAAGCGCTTGCAGAGCGGTGTCCAAATGCAGATGTCAACCCTGCTGACCTGTTGCATCAAGGGCATGATGAGCAGTCATTAATGCCAGCCTCACAAGCTGGCAAAGTGCAGCGGCAGAGTAATGCTGCAAGCAAGCGCAGCAATCAGACATCAGATGAGTTTGTGCAAGGCGTCGTCAGGTACCACACGCTTCATCACACATTGCTCCGCAAGTCCTGTATCAGAGGCAGATTTTGGCGTCTGCTCTGGTCTGGGGTTGATATCAGACATCAATAGTGATGCCATTGGCTTCACTATTGGCATCTGTTATTAGCGTAAGGTACTAGATGGCAATAGTGACGTCACTTACTGTTGGTGTGGTTATGCTTGATTCAAGGTTAAGAATTTGGAGCACCTCAAACCCAAGTGGCTCTGCACACCATGACAAAGTCAACCCTGCACAGGTCATATATGCTGCAGTGTCCAGCACAACAGACTTGGCGCCCATACAATAGCAGGCTTTGTTTATGTATACAACTATACATGATGCTGCAAAGCAAGCTCGATTGCATAGATGTGTAGCAGGAAAGTGTGAAATCAAGACTTGTACCCAGCACAGCCGATCAATGTTGACATCATTCTGCTGTGATAGATGCATGCTAGTTTTGGTGTTGCTGTTGTCATTGTTGCTGATGTTCTTGCAGCGGTCATGACTAAGAACCTGGTATTGTCATTGTTGCTGATGGTTTTGTAATGGTCATGGGTAACAATTTGCAGCCTGGCTGTGTCAGGGAGGCTCAAGCCATGGCGGCAAACGCAGACATCTCCCGCCGAAAAGCTGAGCGCAGAGTGCAGAAGCTTGAGAAGGAGGTGGAGCGCCTTGAAGCTTCCATCAATGATCAGTCAAGGTATGCTGAAGGCGAGTCATGACAAATCACTGTCTTGGGCAGCGTCAATATCATATGTGGTGCATGCATTGGCACAAAAATATACGCCTGCGACTTGCGCTCAAAGCAGCCAGTGCGGTATCGACAATGCGCCTTTCAGACTGCCTTGCAAGATGCAAGACCTCGTCATGTACTGTCTCTGATATGGGAAAAGCCCTGACTTGACTTCCAAGATTGTTGCAACTCCCTCCTTGGCCGCAAAGCTACAGAAGCGTTGGTCTGCTTTGTGCTTCTTTGCTGATTTGATATTGCTCATGGCCCTCTTCTCCTGCAGGCAAGCAGATATGTTGAATCAGCAGGCAGCAAATGCCGCAACTGCATCAGAGCAGCAACAGCAGTCACATCAGCAAACCCTTGCTCTTCTTGACCAAGCCCACATAGAGCAGCTGAGTCAGCTGCAGAATCAGCTCCAGGCTCAGTCAACCCAGCACTCAGCCGCTGAGTCACGACTCAGATCTCAGCTCACTGAGCAGACAGAGCTCACTAAGCAGCTGCAGCAGGAGCTAAGTCAGCAGCAGCATGAGCTGCAGACTCTGCACAAGAAGTACACTGAAGACCAAGCTGTTCTCAACATGTTGCAAAAGAGACAGCAAGTCAGTGCGTCTAACTCCTTTTTGTCTAAGCATGACCTGGCAGCGGGTAATGATGTCTTGGCATCGCAGCAATCAGAGGATCAGACTGTGCAAGCCTCAACATCAAGCAGAGCTGAAGCAAGTGCGGATCATGCTCAATGTCGCAAGGAAGAGTCTCAGTCCATTGTTCAGGCGCCTGCTGTTGCTGCAAACAGCGTCGCTGACAAAACCCTGGCATTAGAGGCAGAGGTTCTCAGAAAAGAGGCTAAAATTCTGAAAGACGCATTAGCTAAGGCAGAGGCAGCTGTGCAGAAGCTGACTCAGGCTCAGCTCAAGGATCAGGCTCAGAGCTCAGCCAAGATGAGTCAGCTTGAGGGGACTCTGAAGCAGCTTGAAGGCAAGCATCAGGGCTCAGCAGCCTTGTTTGATCAAACTGTGACAGCCATCCAGAGCAGGACTTCCATACTTCTTCAGCAAAGAGTTTCAGGTAATTCCATTCTTCTTCAATCAACATTTGTTACACACGCCAATTGCTGCTGGCACATCCATGCTTCTGCCAGCAAGTCTGCCAGTCACTCGTGCATGGTGAAAGTCAATGTCAATGTGTTCCTTTGGACTCTTGTCACGCACGCTCAAATGCAATCACTGCCCATTCACATCGTCAGTACAAGTGCGTGATGCTTATGCAGTCTAGCAAACCTGGGTCCAACCTAGCATCGCTCACATGATCTGTATGCTATGCACATTTACACCATGCATCAATCAAAGGCAAGCATGTCAGCGCAAAGCATATGTAGTGACCTTCTCTAGTTCTTTTCTTGGACCAAATGCAACCATCTTCTGTCTTCACCTAGTGCTGTTGCAGGTGATGTACAGCAAGTCAGCAGTTCTGGCCAGAATAGCACGCAGCTGGGTGTGCTGTCAAGCATGAATGAGCATTTGGCCACGGAAAACGCCGCTCTGATTGCAGAGCTGGCCAAGTTGCAGCGCAAACACAGAAATGAAGCACTACAAGGGGGACGGCAACAGCAAAGCTCTGACTTGGTTGCTGGTGTTCCCAAGACGCAGCTTGAGTCACTACTGTCAACTTCAGACCAGCAGGACACTGCTGATCATGCTGTACCCTCCTCTTCTTCAGCAGCTCAATCTGCAGCCCCTTCTTCTCCTGCTTCAGCAGCTGCGCTGACCTCCTCTTCTTCTCAGTTGGCTGCTGCTGGTTCGTCTGCTGCTGAAGCAGCTGTCCCCCCCTCTTCTTCTGCTGGTGGTGGTCTCTTCACATCACCACAAGCTGATGCCACACTAGGCAGGAAAGAAGAAGAAGAGCATGCAGACAGCGCTGCTGCAAGATCAAGCTTGACTGAGTCACAGCAAAGCACTCACTCAGATCTGCAACAGCGCGCTCAGCTGCTTGAGACTCAGGTTGAGCTGACGCACCTCAAGGCTGAGTGTGAGATGCTGAGATCAGCAACTGCTGAGGCAGCTGCTCAGGCTGAGACCAAGCAGGGGGTAGTCATCACTCTACAGCGGCAGCTTGCAGATGCCATTAGTCAGCATCAGAAGGAGGTCAGAGAGCTCAAAAAAGCGGCAAAGCAGGTTGAGAGGCGAGCAGATGAGCTGAGTCAGCAGTTGCCAAAGAAGGCTGATGAGTCAACAATTCAGGTAAGATGCCTTTGCAGACGCGTGCATCACCACATATGCAGATGGGCCTGGCTCCATGTCCAGCTGCTTGAAGTGCCTGTTTTCCTTAATGGTCAAGCAGAAGCATGCCTGGGGGTCAATCTACAGGCCCAGCAGTTCAGCCTGCATGTCGAGGCACTCCCACACATGCGCATTGTGTGCAGCTGCAGGCCGGACAATTCAGCCTGTAGTGATACAAGCAGCTCGTGCAAGTGGCATCAAAAGCGTATGTACACAGTACTTCCTGGTTGTAGGCTATTACAGAAGACATGGCCAAACAGAAGCATGCCTTGGCATCAGCTCACCGCACCCTACAGGCCCAGCAGTCCAGCTTGGAGGCGCAATGACTAGGCATGTCAGCTGGCAGTAGCTGCCATGATGCGTGTCAGAGTCTGCAATAAGAGATGTTTTTGTGCCCAACTGCAGGCTATCAGGGAGGACATGGCCAAGCAGAAGCATGCCTGGGCATCAGCCCGGCGCACCTTACAGGCTCAGCAGTCCAGCCTGCAGGATGAATGCAATGACTTGGCGTGTCAGCTGGCAGAGCGGGAGACGAAGCTGCGCAGCCAGGAGGAGCGCATTGCCCAGCTGAAGAAGATGCTGGAGGATGCAAACCTGGCAGTTGCGGCCAGCCGCCGCAACTCTGAGGTAACATTCATGCACTGGGCGTACCATCCCTCGATCTCAGTGTTAGTCAGTGCCAAGCTTCATCTCATGACAAAATGCCAGCTAGCACAAGTTGGAGGCACACATTTATGCACTGTGTATGCCTGTCAATGTTGTGTACCTTGAAACAAGATGTGAGCTGCCTTGAGACAATTTGCAACCACCAAGCTTTGATAAGAGTTAGAGTGTCTGCATTCGACAGGCTGTGGCGCTGGACATTGAGCTGGGCAGCGGGCTGTACGCCTGTGCTTCCTCTTCCAAAGAAGCTTCTTCCTCCTCACCTGTTCCTCCTGACAGGTGCCCAGTCTGTCTGCTCTCTCGCTCTCTCACGAGCTGTCCTTCATCTTCTGCTTTGTGTTCCTGCTGTGCTTTGTCTTCTTCCTCCTCTCTGATTTCGTACATGATGCCTGATAGCAAGTGTATTTCCAGCTGTTTGCGACGGCTCGATTGCAAAGTCACCCTTATAAAGTCTGCTTGCTTCATCAGTATTGGATGATTAACCCTCCTTCATAAGGGTCTGGGGGGGGGGTTAATAACTTAATAACCCTTATTAAGGGTACAGTTAATTACTGTTAATAACTTGCAAGAATAGTCAAATTGGGGTGTTTCGATACCACTGAACACATCAATTGAAAAAATCTGAATCTGTATTGAAGAGGGAGCTTTTAGCAAATCAAGTGCAACAAAATTGTGTGCACAATTTGCTGTAATGACAGCAATCAGACTTTGAAATTGCAGATTTGTGCTTCGTGAGGCCAAACATACAAGCCAATAACACTTGAAATGTCAGCTGGGCTGCTCTGGTGCAGATATGTCACTTTTAGTCACCCAATGACATGGCAATGTGCACTATGATCCTTGTGACCATCATTAGTAAGTCTGTGCTGGTAATTGTAAGCATGCTTCAGGAGCGCTTTCAGGCCCATTCTGAGGCGTGTTTTCAGTTATTCTGTGCGTGAAGGCCTCTCAAAGAACACTGCTGCACAGCCAGCTACCTGCCAATGCAAGCAGCGCTGTCTTGGACGCTCTTTGGAGTTATTAAGGGTTGTTAAGGGCAAATTTGACAGGAGCTTATTAATCTTCGTTATTAACTTGGCCAACACTGTGCTTCATAGCTTACTGGCAACACTGCCAGTGCAGTAAGAGCACGGCACTCATGAAAGTCCATCCAGACTGCAGCATGTTTTCAGGGCTTTATCTTACGCTGAGCCTAATTTGAAGTTGCCAGCCAGGCTCACGATGGAGTGATACTATAACAAGTCGTCAGCCGCCATGTACAAGAAGATTGAAGCAACACTAGAGCATGTTGTGCAGGGCTCCATCTGACATTGAGCCTAATTTGGACTTGCCAGCCAGGCTGACACTGCAGCGCTACCGTAATGAGGCGTCAGCCGCCAAATACGAGATGACTGCGGTGCTGAAAGAGATGAAGAAGCACAAGAAGGAGAGTGACAGAGTGCAGCTGCAGCAGCAGCTGAGCATCAGGGGCTTGAAGGAGCAAGTAGCCCTAGCTCAACAGGCCCTTCAGCAACAGGTGCTACAGTGACTTCTCTTTGTAATGACTGCTGTGGTTCCCAAGAAAGATGTCCTTATATCAAATTGTCCTTAATCAGAGGCGCCATCGCAGTCAAAACAGTGATTGGTCACCAATTATACTGTCCTTATATCCACAATGTCCTCATATCAAGTGTGTTTCTGTAAAGAGAAGTTACTGTACAGGAAAGAGAAAGGAAGAAAGGACAAGACAATGTGCTAGCTGTCATAAAAGGAGCGTCTGTAAGCAGAGGCAGCCCAAATTTGCAGCCATAGTTGTTCTGTGTCATGCCTGTAATTGTGTCAATGTCGAATGCTTTTGCTGCTTGAGTGATCTGCCCTGACTCGTAACATCAGCAGGGCAAAGGAGTAAGTAGCCCTAGCTCAACAAGCCCTTCAGCAACAGGCATTGCAGCCATGACTGTTCTTTGTACTGTCACATCTGAGCAATCAATCAGTACATTTACTGTTTGTGTTAGG
This sequence comes from Trebouxia sp. TZW2008, assembly GCA_002118135.1. Taxonomy (NCBI): domain Eukaryota; kingdom Viridiplantae; phylum Chlorophyta; class Trebouxiophyceae; order Trebouxiales; family Trebouxiaceae; genus Trebouxia; species Trebouxia sp. TZW2008. The sequence continues at coordinate 182,588 of BDIU01000133.1, forward strand.
GAGCGAGATGGACTTCCTGGCTTGACAGCACAGGTGATTGCATTTGGCAGCCAAAGCCAGCTGATCAGATTTTGCCTAAAAGACAAGGCAAATGTCTCGCTGATGAGAAGCTGAACTAAACCTGATTGTAAAGTTGGTCTCTAGTGGGCAGTCGGTCCCAACTCGGCACATTCTGCAACAGATAGTTTGAGCCTTCTGTGACAAAGTCTGCGCAATTCATATCAAATGCTTGTCAAAAGACAGGCTGGAGTCTCGTTGATGCATCTCACTCTTTCATCCACAATGAATGCCAGACAGGCTCAGCAGGCCCAGCTAGGTACATACTGGAGCAATCAACTGTCTCCAGCCAGGCAAGTCCTGTGCTGACCTGAACCATTTATGACAAATATGGAGGGTGGAGAGAGCTTTGCACTGACTTGTCTGCCAAGCGTCTCGTCGCCAAGTGTCTCACCAATTGTGTGAGCTGACGCTGTAGTGCATAGCCTTGCCAAACACCTTGCACAAAGCTCGGCTCAGTAAGCGTGGCACAAGCCTGTACTGCGGATCAATGCAGCAAACCTACTCCATGCATGATGTTAGGCATATTGCCTGTGTATACTTGTTCGTCATGCTTTGCATGGTTAGGCTACTGGCATCTTCCACTGCATCTGAGACTAATGGTCATCATGTTGCCCGACAGACATCCTGTTCATCTACTTCTAATGGCTGACGCACTTGCTCAACACCATTGAACCAGCATCCATGCCTTTTGAATGGCTTTGCTTGCCCCTGCCCTGCTCATTTGGCAGGCACAGGCGTGTTGCAGCCTTCCATTCCATGAACAGACTGGTGTTGCCTTTGTGTGCCACACTGACAAACTATGAAATGTACACTATGAACTGTAAAGTATTCACACAGTTTACGTAGTTGAAATGGGTGTATGCATAATGGTGTGCATGCATCAAGTGGGTGCATGTATATACAGTCTGTTTCTGCATGCACCAATAGCAGCTGCTTTGCAAGTGAAGGTGAATGACGCTCAGGAGAACACCTTTGAGAAGCAGCTCAGCAATGCATCAGCTGAAATCAGCAGCACTCCTGGTGTTTGAACATCTTTGCTTGACACTGCCACAGTCACAGCAGCAGCAGCTGCTGATAGCAGCCTTAAATGAAGAGGCTGCTGTTTCTGGGTGTTAGATGACCCCTTTGTGTCTGTATGCTCTTGACAGTAACTGTTATGCAGGTGGAGGTGACTGGCGCTCAGCAGAACACCTTTGAGAAGCAGCTCAGCAGTGCATCAGCTGAGACTGCCAGACTGCCCTGAAAAGGCCGCTGCATCCTTTGTGCTAGATGACCCTTCTGTGTCTGTATGCTCCCGACAGTAACTGCTTTGCAGGTGGAGGTGAATAATGCTCAGCAGAACACCTTTGAGCAGCAACCCAGCAGTGCATCAACTGAAACCGCCAGCTTTCCATTGCGTGTAGAGACTGCTGTTGTCTTTGTGCTAGATGACCCTTTTGTGTGTTTGTGCTCCTGACAGCAACTGCTCTTCAGGTGGAGGTGCATGACGCTCAGCAAGACATCTTTGAGAAGCATCAGCTGAGACCAACAGCCTGCCGTTTGATGAAGGCTGTTGGTGTCTCTGCGTGCCACATCTATTCGTTTCTGCATTTTCCCAACAGCAGCTGCTTTGCAGGTGGGGGTGAATGACGCTCAGCAGAACACCTTTGAGAAGCAGCTCAGCAATGCATCAGCCGAGAACACCAGTCTGCAGTCTCGCCTCCAAGCAGCCGGTGACCAACTTCAGGCAACCGGCACGCAGCTGCAGGCTTCTCGCTTGAACATGCACTATTTGAAAGTCCGCCAGCAGCTGTCACAGGGCTCCACCATGCCTGTCCTGTCCTATGTCCAGGCATATCAGATCTCATGTGGTCCAGACAATGAAAATGATGGGCAGTGAGACTGACATCGAAGTGAACATGTGGGTTGTCAACAGCTAGCTTGCGCAAGTGATAATAATAGGAATAGAGGAATAAAAAGCTTGGTTATCATCAGCTATTTGGGCTGTTTCTCTTGAGCCTTACTGTGCTCCTGTCGTGCTGCAGCTCCTGCACTTGAGGACCATGCAGACAAAGCACCACGTACGCTGAGCACTCGTGACAGTTTTGACTGACTGAAAGCACTGCTGAAGAAGTCTAATGTTATGTCTCATGGTCTGTGTTCAACTGGTGCAGGACAATGGTTCTGCCTCCCAGCTGTCCTCTGTCCAGTCACAACTCTTCTGCTTTTTGTACAATACAGCAACACAATTTTTAAGGTTTGGGGTTGAGTAAGCTGATATGGTGTTTTGACTGTGTCAAGTGACTTTGGTGTGAAACATGACAGTGGCCTGCTACATGCATGTATTGCAATACATTTTGTTTGCCCTGCACCTCATCCAGTAGTCCCAACACTGCATAACAGCTTGCAGCTTGTTTTGTTTTTGTTGTCGCTCATGGCTTACAATGATACAAATACACAATTCAGTTGCTTGAATTAGAGTTTGCCACTTGTGGCACATGCGATTGGACTTGTTGTGTAGCTGAAGCATGTAAAATTACTCTCTCTCTCTCTTGCAAAGGAGGCACTGAGTGCGCTTCAGACGTGTGGTGCGTCAAAGGCAAACAGCCTCACAAAACAGCATTACAACTGTGTGTCAAGTTGTGACCGCAACAAATATATTTAGTATTGTGTACTCAGTGCTGCATGTCCAATTTTGCATACTTCCAGGGTGGCTGCAGTACGACGCTCATGTGTATATACATGTGATAAGTAACCTCATGAGTCAAGCAAACAGGGGCTGTTCCTGTGGTCCCATGAGCCAAGAAAACAAAACCTGTCTCATTTGCAATGCTTCGCATATATTTAGCATATCAAGGTAAGCTATTGTAGCTTCACTCTGGCTTGGCCACTCCCAACTGAATCATTGTCACTGCCATATCTATCATAGATTCTGGGATAGGATGTAAACCACCAACCAGCCGTGACCCCTGCACAAAGAAACTCAGACTCAACTTGTTCAGCACAGCAGCCAAGGGGTTGCTTGATGCTGCAGACACATGCCCAAGTGACATGCCAGCACATGATGACACAGGCAATGTCAAAACACATGCTGTAGTAAAAGCCTTGCTCAGCACAGTAGCCAGAGAATAGCTTGATACTGCAGACACATGCCCAAATGACATGGCAGTGCATACTCACACAGGCAGCTTGAAGTCAAGACATAAGAAAGTGGTTTTATGCAAAACACACAGCAACAGCATGGTATGTCTGAGTCCAAGCTGCAGCTTGTGCACATGATGGGATCAAAAGGCCATGCATATGCTCGACAAGCAAGCGCAATTGCTGATAACATACGCTGAGCATAGCGGAGCAGCGGACTGAGTCATTCTCAGATCGCAGTCAGGTGCTGCCATGTGCCAGTGTCTTGTATTGTAATAGTCGGCACTTTTGATTCACTCATGTGCCAAAGCATTGACCAGCTCAAACTGCAGACTGTGACACATACAAGCCTAACAATACAGAGTTCAGTCAACATCAGGACACTTTGACAAGTCAATGCAGTGAGGCACTGTGATAGGGCATTGTCGTAAGGTACTGTGGTAAATAAACTGAGAAATCATGCTGGTACGTGAGTTTGAGAAGTGGCGTCATTCAGTGACCGTGATGAGTCACACAAGTTATCTTATTGAATGAGAAGGGGTTATGGCATACCTTGGAGTTGTCAATGATTGGAGAGCTATCGCCATCCTTCCCATGAAGCTTCTTGTAGTCTGGAAACCTCTTCTTCAATGCATCAACAATGTACTTTGGGGAAACGTTGTTTGGTTGACTGATGATGTAGCGGCCGGAAGCTGAAGGGTCCTCAATTGCTTTGACATGAGCGCGAGCAACATCCCTGACGTCACATATTCTGCCTGGCAACTCATCGGTTTTGCCTTCCAGCAGTGACTGCAGCACGTATGACACTTGTGAACAATGCTCACAATCATCAAAGCAGTAGACGCAAGCATGCATAGCTGGGCAACTCATGGGTTTTGCTCTCTAGCAATGACTGCAATCATGGAAGACTATGCGTGCACAAACATGTGGGCACGCAAGCTATACAGTGGAACTGAATGCGGCTGCATTTTGTGCATTTTGTGCATCATCAGAAAGTCTTGTCGTGATCAATGCGGATCTAACGATGATGTGTGACCGCATGCTAATCAAAATGACAGACTGTGGCAGGCAGGCCAATGACAAGCAGAACTTACACAATCATGCCTTGTACAAGCAGATGACAATGTGCAAAACACCAGTCCCTTGAGCACGCACCTTCATCATGAGCACACTTGTGGCATCTGCCCGATTTGACAACACAGGGCCAAAGACAAACGTGGGGTTGACGGTCACCAGCTCAAAGCCATGTTTCTTGGATAAATCCCATGCAGCTTTTTCAGCAAGGGTCTGCGTCAGCATAGCAAGCTTTGTGTGTGCTCAACTGAGCTCAATACATGCTGTGCGTGCAGCAATATAGGATGCATGAGCAGCTTTCTCGGCAAGGGTCCGCATCATGACACTGAGCTTCAGATGCAGTCAAACTGAGCGCAATGCACGCTATGGGCGCAACATCCTAATTAGGTTCTGATATGCTTCCTCAGTTAGGGTCTGCATCACAGCCACAAGTCTGCGCTAAAAACAAGTCTCTCGCATGCTGTCGGCGCAGCAATTTGAGGTGCATATGTGCAGCTTGTGCTGAGAGAAAGCTACAGTCTATCGAGGTGGCCCTGGGCTGAGTTGTCTGCTGTGTAGCTTGTCGTGTTGGCACATGCAGTTGTGCGCACCTTGCTAAGGTTGTAGGGCTCTGCTTCGATGGTGGAAGTCTTGTTCCAGTCTTCTTCCGTGTAAAGCTTGCCATTCACTGGGGGCTCTGTGAACTTGCCACTTCTGACAGCTGCAAGACATCTCAGAGGCTGTGTACTGGAATGCTACAGCCAGTGGAATGCTGCAGACTGTGCACTTGGTTTGCTACTGCCAGTGGGATGCTGAAGCCTGTGCACTTGAATTGGTACAGCCAGTGGGATGCTGCAGGGTGTGCACTAGGATTGCTACAGCCATTGGCACGCTGAAGCCTGTGCACTTGGGTTGCTACAGCCAGTGGGATGCTGCAGACTGTGCACTTGTATTGTTTCAGCCAGCGTGATGCTGCGGACAGCCTTAGGGCGCTTTACCTGCAACACTGGAGGTGACAACAACCCTCTTGATGCCTGCTTTCCCAGCAGCTTCCAAGACGGTTGTGGTCCCGTTGACCGCTGGGTCGATGAGGTCTTTTTGAGGATCGTTTGAGCTTGTGAAGAAAGGCGAAGCGGTGTGCAGAAGGAAGTCGGCTCCCCGGACCACCTCGTCGAAGTCACCGGCTTTGAGCAAATCTGCCTCAAATAGCTCAAGAGTGCCGGGCAGCGCGTCGGACAGCTTCAGCAGATGTTGCACCTTGCTTGTGTTCGACTTTGAACGTACTGTGCCTCTGACAGTGTACCCCTTTTCCAGTAACTGCTTGACTACTTCGCTGCCGATATAGCCACTTACTCCTGTCACGGCCACAATGTGTGAAGCGTCATTGGGAACCATCTTGCGCTGCAACAAAGCACGAGTCGAATTCCGAGCAGTAGTCAGAGTTGGAAGGACGCAGCGCGAGCCTCCTGTGTGTCGCGCAAACGGAATACAACCGACGAAGTCGAATGTCGTGACTGCCGACACGTGCAGTTTGTCATTGTGACACATTATTTCTCATGCTGCACGGATCGACAATTGACTAAATTTCTGCACACCTTTGTCTTGTGACTTGACTTTCGCCTGCATGGGTGCCAGAAGACGCAAGGTTAATCAGCAAGCAGCTGCTGGTCTTGATACACCATCTGATTACTTGGATACCGATCGCATCGTCAAGACTCCAGCTAAACGAGACCTAACTTGGTTTACTCTTGCTGGAACGCTTGTAACAGCAGCGTCGCTGACCCTGTGGGGCATTTTGTACGTCGTGCACAAGGCGCTCAAGCACTGACAGATACGTGTTGGAATGGAATGGATCGAGGACGTGTTCTACGGTGCTGTCACCAAAGGAGTAAATGTACGCCACTTGCCATCAGCTTTGAGCTTGCAAAGTGAAACATACCTGCAGTCAAAGACGCAAGCTGTCAACGTCCTGTACAATGATGATGCAGAATACCACTGTCGGAGTCTTCAAGGTCGCTTGTCTTGCCTGTATAGCCTCATTGGCAGTGCTTCTGTACATCTGCTGGAACAGCTACCCTGAGCTTGTAACTCACTGCGTGTTTGCGCTGACGCTGTCCATATTTCTGTATGGTATCATGATCTGGTGAGAATTCTCAAAATGCATGTATGGCTAACATTTGGTGGGCTGTGCTGTCCAAGTACACCTTGCACACAGTATGCTCTAGCTGCTCAGCAAGGCTGCTTGCACATGCCTCAGGCATTATATGCCCCTAGAATAGCTTGCCTGCAACCCCGCAATTGAGTGCTGTGATATGTCCATGATGCTTGAATGCTTGAAACAGTCATATGGCAATCATCGCACCCCACCAAACCTGACTGCCCAATGCACCGGCATCTGCTTACCATGGTGCTTCATATGCTCATTACCATGTTGGTTACCACAACTGTCAAGATGATGGTCAGGCATAGTGAACATTGCTGATTACAGGTTCCTAGGAGAGATTGGGACTGTATCTCCAGCTGAGCAGCGAAAGGAGTTGTTTGGCAACGACACTAAGGCGATTGTCGACACTAAGGCGATTGAAGGCGAAAAGGCTCAAAAGACAGCAACAAAAGCTCCCAAATCCAGACAGGCAAAGAAAGCAGAGTAGAAAAAGCCTATAGGCTATATACAAGCTCGAAATCCATCTGTGAAAATGAGCTGCTTTGCATGTTAGACCCTAGACCATATCGCTAGACCAACTGACCACAGCAAGACCAATCTTGTAAGCTTTTCAAGTTCTTAACACATTTGATTTGGCACATCTTCAAGCAGTACCAGCTGACATGATGACATTCCTGAGCAGGCTTGCCCAAAACAATGCATCTACAGCTAGTGTCTGGCAGTCTCCAGGGGTCCAGTGCTTCACACTCATTCCAGACTTACTGTATGGACATCACAGCAACAGGCACGTCCACTATCAATCATACGCATCACTAGGCTCAAGCTCGTTGCCCCTGGTCCAAGAGCAGCCCCATGTAAGTTCCAAGTCACAGCAGCATCTCCAACGTCAGACTGCCACACAGCATACAAAAGCTCAGCATGGCTTCTGCTACCCCAGAACAACCCATCAAGCAGAGACCCCTATCCCTCATGCGTCCCATGCCTTTGATGCAGCAGCATCAGCAGCAGTACTGTCTGTTGCCTCAACAGCATCAGCTGTACCAACAGCAGCATCAGGAGCAAAGCTGTTTGTTACCTCAACAGCATCAGCTGCATCAGCAGCAGCATGTGCTGCAGCACATACAAGGCAGAAGTTGTTTGGTACCCAGCAATGGGACCCCGCACCCACCAGAAGCAACCTCAGGGCAGATCCAGGATCAGGACCAGCAGCTCCCTGGCGCTTTTCTTTGCAACAGCCTGGCCAGAGGGGCTTTTCTGTGCCACAGCCCTCTCGCACAGACTGCTCTATGCACCAGCCCTGTCAAAAGGGCATGTGCACTCAACAGCCCTGCCAGAGGGGCTTCTCCACACAACACCCCTTCCAGGAGGGCCCTGCCATGCAGCACTCCCTGCTGGAGAACCAGGCCAAGAAGAAGAGCGGCCCTATTGCTGTGGCTATCTCTGGGGGTGTTGACTCAGCAGTGGCGGCAATGCTCCTGAAACAAGCGGGGTGAGCCTTTCCTCTATCTGCCTTCTGCCCACACAAGAAATGTCTTTGTTCATTGTGGTCAGTGTTGGTCAGTGGACAGGTCACAACTGAGCGACGCGTCAGCGTTCCAAAAATGATTTCTTGCAATTTTGGACAATCGAGTGGGTTGGGTCATGAAGCAGATGGGGTTTGACAGGTGACTGCTTTGTTGCCAGCTCAGTCAGCATAGCATTAATGCTAGCAGAGCTGCACAGGCATGAAGACAGCCTGTGCTAGGTCAAGAGAGATGGTTGACATTCAGTCCTCGCATACCGTCAAGGTGGGTTATCTCTTGTGCAAGCAATGGCTGTTGGCCAGGGGTGTCTTTGCATGCACAAACAGACCATTGGAAAGGCTCAGTACAGTTGTGTTGGCAGAGCAAGCGTTGTCTGCTGCATCCAGAGAATCTTGACAGCATGCTTTGCTTGCAGGCATGAGTTGTTCGGCATCTTCATGCGCAACTGGGATGAGTCAGAGGAGAAGGGCAACCAGAACTGCTCAGTTGAAGAAGATCACCAGGATGCCAAGAGGGTTTGTGCCCATTTGGACATACCCTTGTATGAGGTTGACTTTGTTGACCAGTACTGGAACAGGGTCTTCAGCCATTTTGTGACGCAATATAGCAAGGGTTTGACCCCAAATCCTGACCTGGAGTGCAACCGCAGCATCAAGTTTGATGCCTTACTAAGGCATGCACAAGGGCTGGGGGCTGAATGGGTTGCCACAGGGCATTATGCAAGACTATCCCACTCTGCAGACAGTGAGCTTGCTACACTAGAGTTTGACTTGTGCTTTTGCCTGTGCGATTAGCCTGACCATCACAGCTGTTTGAGTGCAGTTTCTGATGACTGCCTGCAGCATGTGCAACCTGCAGGGTCATCAATCAGTGTACTAGCAAATGACACAGACACTTTCTAAACAGCATACAATGCACAGCATTTGAGCACAGTCTTTTATGCACTACATGCCATGCACAACACTTTTAGCTCAGCGTTGCATTTACAGCGTTCCATGCACAGCTTTCTATGCACAGCATGCAGTGCGCAGCATACAGTGTGCAGCATACAGTGCTCAAGCTGAAGATCTGACGCTGGTTATTGCATTTCAGGTTGGCCTGTTCAGCTGCTGAGGGGGTCAGATAGGAACAAGGATCAGGTTTACCTCCTGGCGTCGATGCCAGCTCAAGCATTGCAGCACTTCATGTTGTCTGTAGGTGCTACATGCTTTCATGCATGACATGGTCTGACTTTGCTTGTGGCATTGCAGGGCGGCCTGTTCAACTCCTGAAGGGGCTAGACAGAAGCAAGGACTGCTTCATCTCATGCACAGCATGCAATGCGTATGAGGCAACTTGACACAGTCGAAGCGTTTGTGCTATTGCAGGGCAGTCTGTTCAGCTGCTGAAAGGGCTAGACAGCAACAAGGACCAGTCCTACTTCCTGGCGTCTGTACCAGCATCAGCATTGCAGCACTTCATGTTCCCCTTGGGTCACATGCTCAAGCCAGACGTCAGAGCTGTGGCACTGCGAGCTGGTCTCAATTCTGCCTCACGCCGCAGCAGTGCAGGCCTGTGCTTCATTGGTGAGACACAATAATAATAATAGATAATAATAATAACATGTTCCAGCATAAACTGCTAGGTGTGAGACACACATGTTGCTGCTGTAACACATTGGTCGCGGGACACAGAGGTTGGAAGAACCCTGAAACTTGGATGTTTGATGTCAATTGGGGAGCATCATACCGCAGCAGTGCAGGCCTGTGCTTCAGTGTTGAGCAACGTGTTGAGCAGGATGGGGGCAGCAAACTTTGCACAGCTGAGGTGCAAGCAGCTTTCTATTTGTAGAGGAGGAATTGCGTAGGTCAAGGACTTTGCCAATTGCATACATTCTGGCAGCGTGCATGGTGAAGTTGGTAGCTCGATGGATCTGAGCGCACATGGAACAAGGTGAGTCTGCAAATCTTTGTCTGAGATCTGCTGTCTCCCTTTGCCTTCTGTGACTCATGAAAACGTGTGATTGCAGGGCGTAGAGACTTTGGTGACTTCATTGCTGGTTATGTGGAACCCATTGAGGCGCGTTACATAGCTGTGGACACTGGCAAAGATCTAGGTCCATGTGGCAATCTGGCTGCAGTCACTTGGGGTCAGAGGGCTGCCATAGGGGGGCTCCCCAACAGGTGGGGCACAACATCCTGACTGAATGCTGAGCTCTTCAACACCTGAAAGTATCAGACACTTGAGCACATTTTGCCATCCGTATTGCTACTGCCAATACCTGCATCTAACTTTCACAGCTGTTGGCAAAAACGCCAACCCAGGCAGAAAGTTCTGGCCCTCTGACTGTGTCGCAAAGGGTGAGCTTGTTGGCTTTCGCCAAAAGCCTCCACAATCTCAGTGCATACAGAGAACAGTACAACAAGTCCTGTCAATGTCTGAGTTGTGACACAGTCAATGTAAACTGCAGGTGCTATAGTGGGCAAAGGTGTGCCCAACAGGGGTGTGTGCGTGGCTGATGGCAATGATCATCCAGCTCTGTTCAGCGCATCTTCCCAGCAAGCATAACACAGTCCATGTCAAGTGCAGGTGCTACATCGTGGGTAAAGATGTGCCCGACAGGATTGTATTTGTGGCTGATGGCGATGATCATCCAGCCCTCTTCAGCAATACTGCCCTGCTGCACAGCCCCCATTGGATTGCTGGGCATGCCCCAGGGCCACTGCCAACAGGCCTGCCCCTGCATTGCAGCTTCAAAGCCAGGTCTTTACCCCTTGCCGTTTTCGTTTGCACTTGAGCCTTTTCAGCCCTTCACGTGTCCACCTGCTGTCTGATATTTCCATTTACAGCAGCAGGAGCACTGCTCCAACTTGTGATGATGCTGTTATAAAGACGAGAGTCGTTGCATTGTGCAACATGAGCACTCATCTAGACGCTATTTGCTGAAAACACCAAGATGCATGCGCCTAGCGTCCAAGCTTGTCTTAGTAATGCAGGCAGTCTCTTGACTGCAACACCTGTTACAGTGTGCATGATTTCCAGTCAATCTCTGCTTTGCTTTTCGTAGACCCATATCACCATAGTCATCAGCATGCTTTCTGTCGCTGCTAGGTCATTACTCAATGCTGACCAGGCATTTTGTGGTCATTGTGCAGGTACAGACAGACAGACAGGCTCTGCCACATTGCTCTGGCAAACAGCACAACTGCGACCGCTGCACAACTGGGTCTGGGAGAGCAAGCATCATTAGACTTTGAGCCTAGCAAGTTCTGCACCCTTCTTGAGGTAAACTTCTTACGACAGCTTGTCGCTTGTACTGCTGTATCTACTTCTAGCAATTTGATGAGACTTGAGCGTGCTGCACACACTTCATATCTGAAAAGCAATGGCTGACGTAATGATTGCAGGATGATGCCATTGAAAGACTGCGTTGACGCATGTGCGCTTCCCAGAGCCTGTCAAGTATACCTGTTCAGAGAGTCGCAGTTGTCATTGCCATGACATCATATGAAAGTCTTGATTCATGACATGAGACAGCTGACATGACTTCTGCAGGATGACGCCATTGACAAGGCCACTCTGATGCATGTGCAATTTCCACAGCCTGTCAAGGCCATCACTCCTGAGCAAGCCTTTGTGATGTATGATGGAGACGTCTGCCTAGGCAGTGCTCTAGTGAGGCACTCTGGACCAACAATGTATGAAACGCAACAGGCAAAGCTTTCATCCACAAGCAAGCCTTTGTGATGGAGATGTTTGCTTAGGCAGTGCTCTTGTGAGGCACTCGGGTTTTACAATGTGTGAATCTCAACCACATATGAATTAGGAAGACCATGGGCCTGCTGATAGAAGCATGCAGTCTGCTTGATGAATAATCAAGGCTGTGGAAGTGGCACACTTCAGCAGCATTTGGCGGCTTCTCCTGAGGCACAGCTAGATCAGTCAGCATGGTGGCGTTGCGTGTGGCACCAGCAAGCTGCTCAGCAGCAGCAACAGCAGCAGCACCAGCACCAGCAGCACTGTAAACGGGCAGCACAAGTGTGCTTCGCAAAATGTCATTGCTGGAGAAGTAGACCTGCTGAAAGTGCATACAAGAAACAAGTCACACACATGCGTAAGTAGGGTAGTATGTAGCTGGGGTAGGTCCACTAGGCTGCAGAAAAGTTCTTAGTCTAACTGGGGTAGCCAGGCCAACATTCTCTTTCAACAATGCAACGAGAACATGTAGATGAACAATTGCCTGAGCCCTCCAAGGCTAGCAAATGTAAGCATCCACGCTTGCCATAATATGGCTGCCTGTTCTGTTGCCTGTTACTGCTGCTGTACGACTTTCAAACCAAACTGGTCATGCACCTGCTCAACGTATGAAATGTGAAAGTCAGATGAAAGCGACGCCACAAGGCGTCGTTGTTTGTATAGGTTGCTATCGGACAGAAGTGTGATCTGGTGAAACGCCTATATCTTGTGAGAGTGTGTGCATTCGCGCTGAATCATGTATGCGCTGTGTGATCTCTCTCTCTCTCGCACAACCAGAACGAGCACGTGGTTGCTCCAAGAGCCCCGCTCGTCGAACAATGCTTTCGTTCAATACGCTTTCGTCGTCCAGCTCGAACGAGCGTACTGTTGTTCTTTCTCCCAGAGCGCTGCGTGCAGCAAATGGTACCAACTAGCAGCGGTGCTTTTCTCTCCCAGGCCTGTCGCACGTCCTGCTTCGAAGTATGCAGGTGAGCGAAGCTAATCAGCCTTGTAGTTTGCACGCTGTCACGATACGCACAATGGACGTCTATATTGCGGAGTCACGTCAGCAGCTGCCAACTATGCAGTGAAAGTGCTTTTTGTTGTTGCATTGTACTACTTCTATGTCTGCTTGCTTGCACAATAAACACTCTATTACAGGGCGTCAAATACGGTCTGCTGCAGAGGTCCAAGGCAGCTTACAAGCCTTGCAAGGTCTTGACACCGTGTTCACAGTAGTAGAACCGGCTAGCCAAATTTTTGAAGAGTCCAATGTACTTCACGTAGGTACGTACTGGGGCACAGCTTTTGTAGCGCCACTCAGCTGCTGACTTCAGCTGCTGCATGCCATCACTCAGTGCTGGTCTGGTGTGTCATGCCACACTCCACTGCAGACGCCAAGCCAAGAACACACTCTTCCCAGTCAGGAACTGCTGCGCAGAGCAGGTGCCGCCTACGCATTTTGAAGACCAGCATGCTTGCTTAGGTGACTGACCTGCTACATTTTTTTTGGATATTTTCATTCCAACTCTGCTCTGAAGCTTGAGGTGCTGACAAGAACAATGATTCTGTACCCAGTATGTGTTATACTAGGCGTGACGTGGCTGCAGGATGATTTTTGAGGCCAAGAAGGAGCTGCAGCGGTACCTCACTTGTATCAACCCAATCTATGCAAAATATGCAGAGAATCTGTGGGCGAACGAGGTCAACTCCAGTTCTCAGCTGGGAGACGCTTCTTTGACAGTCTTGCAAGCAAGTGGCGTCAAGAATCCAGTTCATGCTGGCAACATTGTTGCTCAGTCAAAGGCACCAGGCAAGCAGTCCTCTAGTTTTATCATTGTGTGACAAGTCAATAACTACTTGCTGCATCTGTGAGCACAGCAGCTCTCCAACGTACAGCAGCCAAGCGAGTCCTCCAACAGCCTGGTGAGTACTTCTGTATTGTCCCTAAGGTGTTGCTACATTGCTCTAGCTAGCTTGGGCATCTCCTGATGTCTTGCCTTTTCCTTTGCAAGTGTGCTCATAGTTTGCAATTTTCAGATTTTGAATCAACAGGGCTCATTGTCCATAGAGCAATGCTGCCACGCCACCAAAAAACAATTTGACTTGCTGATGAATGATAACATGTACACATTATGGGTGCATCATATTTTCATGCAGACAGTCACCTAGCATTTGACTAGGAGTGTCAGTACTTATGTATTATCCCTCAGGTGTTGCTACACTGCTTTGGCTAGCTTGTACATCTCTCGATGTCTTGCATTTTGCTGTTTTTTGACCTGCTGCAGTCATGCTGTGAATTAAACAGATGAATGTGCACTGTAATCCAAAGGCCTCCCTCACGGGCTGACATGTTTGCCTCTCACTCGGGCTGAAGGCCTGTCTTGCAGATTGTATGCAAGAGCTTGGCTGATCGTCAACATTCCACAGGTCTCATCAAGACAACAGCTATCTTGACCGTCACACAAACCCTGTATTGTGCTGTCTGCATAGCTTATTGTTCTGGCAAACACTGCGTGATTTCATCTGACTTTGGGTGCAGGCATATCTGGAGCAATTGCTTCTGTGGATGACAGCATTGGAGTTATGCAAGCTCTGTTTGCGCCCTTTTCTGAGACAGCATTTCCAAAAACATTATATGCTACCTCTTTGGCTGGGTTGATGGCAGCACCCCTTGCATGCAGAGTTCCATTGCCTCAGTCCCAATACCAACATGCGACCAGGCTATTCCCAGACTTGTTTTGTCCAGAAACCACAACCTCTGCGCATGATCTCCACCCATTCCTCATCTCAGCTTTGCAGGCATTGTGGCCAACAGGCACTCCAACAGAGCTTCTTCTGACCACCTTTTGGGATACAGTCGGCTACAAAATGCCTGAGTTTGCAGCAGCACACCTTGGCATGGCTGTGAGCCAAAACAGGTCAGCTGACACCGTTTGTATTGTCTAGTGAGCACTTGAAACACACATAGTATGCGGCCTGCATGATTCAGTTGATTGACTGAATTCCTGATGTGAAATCTGGCTTCTTCAGGAATTCTATGAATGACAGCATTAGTATTGCAGACAAGAAGCGCGACAACATGCAGTTCTTGGACAATATACTTGTCATTGGTGGCGAGGACAAACCTGTGCGTAGTGAAATGCATCAGGCCCATTCAGAGCTATTTTTGAAGCACAAAGGCGCAAATGCTGCTTTGTACGGTGACTTAGGATACATCATCATGATTGCTACGGCAGGTGAATGCATCACGGTCTTTGCGCTAGACGTTCGACAGGGCTCTCAACTTCAGCCATTGGTTGAGCAGTTCGAGGTATGTGCTGTTTGGTTCAATTTTTGTCTTTTGATTGCTCTAGTTGTCTCGTAAAAACATTGCAACACACAGCTCAAGATGATCTGCGTATAGTGCAGATGAGGAGTTTGTCAGGCCGGCGAAAGGTGTTGCAGCTCTTCATCAACCTCACTCGTTGGCTGCACACTGTGCACTCATTGTGCCTGCTTCCCCCGCCTCCTCCTGCAAGATTGATGAAAGCCTTCTTTCGGTCATCACCATATCGTGGTGAGCACCCTTGTCAAGGATGACATCTTCAACCGCAACTTGCAGGACCGCTTTGACATTTGTGACAGTTTGAACTTGACTTCTTGTCTGCAGTCAACAGCAGTGCGGAGCAATATGGTCAAGTGCAGCTGATGCTCCACTTCAACTCTGTTGAAAAGACATTCCAAGTCCCTGGCCAGCATATGCAAGAGCTGCTGGATGTGTATGGCTTGTTGCAAAAGCTCAGGCATCCTGGCACAATACAATGTGCAAGCTTGCATGTGAGTATACACTTTGCACGTGGATGTCCGTGTCCATAAGTCTGTACGTATCGTCTGCACAATGGTTGCTGCCATGTGACTTGATCAAGATCAACGCTGCTTGGGAGGAGCCACCGTGTAACAAGGCTTGCACCAGAATCATATTAATGAGTATGATGTGCAGGTCAATGATGTGAAGCAGCCCATGAAGCATCCAATGGATGATGTAAGTGAACAATTTTGCAGTACAACATGCCTGGTCCACCTCAGACTGCGTCCAGTGGGTGCTCGCATTAGCCTTCAAGGCAATCAGCAGCTTTGCAGTCTGATCAATAGCTTGTTAGCTACACTCAAACCAGTACATGCTGCTGGCTTTGTCCACCGAGACATCCGCCTTGATAACATTGTCAAGGGCCCTAATGGCTGGTTGCTTATAGATTGGGAGCTTGCTGGAAGAGAGAATCAATATGTGTGGTGGACAGGTCTGGTGTTGCCACCTGCAGTCAGGGCTGGGCGTGAATTGTACACTTGCAAAACTGACCTCTGGCAGATTGGTCAGCTTGTGCTCACACATGCTACTCCCAGTGCTGGCAGTGCATTGTATGCCCATCAATTGATGACTGGGCGTGCCACATCAGCTGCACAGGCGCCAAGAGCAGAGTGGAACTAATGTTGCGCACATCCATGGTTTTGTGTTTGAGTGCTAAGGCTTATCTTGATCCAGTCTTATCCTTTGCATTTGTCATGTATGATATCATTTTGTCAATGGTCCCTGTCTGCTTGGTATGCCCCAAGGGGCAAGCTCGGCAATGTATGGCCCGTCTGCTCTTGGGAAAAGTGTCTGTATTTTAGGGTTTAAGCGACATGTCCTGCACATGTGACGTGCAACAATTCAGACTGGTTTTCCTTGGCGTCAAAGACTTTTGGGAGTGGCTGGCATGCAACTCTGTCTGCCTCATCTGTGCCTCTGAGCTGTTGTAAGTGTAAGCTGCGCACTCCGAGCTACTTCCTGTGTACTCTGAGCGACTTCCTGCACAAGGCTCGCTGAAGTACGTTTATACTAGAATGTCTTGATTTTCTGAACTTTTGATCAGGTTTCTCTGACACATGCGATCAGACTTTGTTGGCTGGCCAAAGCATGTAAATCTCTCTTCTCTCTAGCCAAAGGCCCTGGAGCGGCCTACCCCAAGCAAGCCCCCTGTCACCCCCGTTCATCCTATAATGTTTCGTCCATCCAGCTCGCTGAGTCGGGTGACAACTGTGGACTCGAGCTCGAGCACAGTAACGGCCTTGCACAGCGAGATTCTGCTCGGCCTACCGGTGCATTAGCGTTGTGGGTGTCCTCGCGAGGCTTCTGAACCGGTGGCATACGCGATTGCCTGCAGTGATACGCTGTCTGGCACCCTGTGTTCTGCTACGTTGGGGTAAGTAATCCGGAACATCTCCGCCCGCAAATCGTCAGCAGAGCGAGACAGGCCGTGTGATCCAGCCAACGCGGGCGTTCTCGAAGTTGAGGGGTTCAGCTGGTTGTACCGAGGTCGTTCTCTCCCCCACGGCTGTGCTACACTCAGAATCCTTGTCTCTGGCATGGGAGCTCAGTCGGTCGACAAGCGTCAGCACGCTGCTCAAACCCCAAATACAAGCGCACAGCAAGCAGACAGGCTGATTACGTCGGCCACACCGAAGCGCAAGCGCAGTACGTACTGCTGGCTGGCTGTTGTGTGCAACTTCAACCCTGTCCTCTTGGCATTGCCAAACAGCTTGGACCTGACCTGCAGATGTAGACCCTGCTCAGTCATCTCCAACTGCAAAACGGAACTGGCGTGTGGAGGCTGGCACAACCCACAAACCTAGAAGTTTGACCAAAATCCTCCTAGGGAATGGACAGGTATATTTGGCCCCTCTCTGCAAACTTGCTCTTACTGGTTCGCAGCTTCAGGATGCTAAGCTCACACGTTGACATGCAACACATCAAAGTTCTGCTCATTGACATGACATGAGTGATGTCTGCAGGATTTGCATGTGTGTCGCAAGGATGCTGATGACCAGCAGATCTGTACTTCGAGCTCGCAGACACCCACATCAGAAGCATCACAGGCTGCTGCATCTCAGCTACCTGAGCCTGCTCCAGCTGAGGATACATCCACCGGCACCCATGTCACAGACCCAGCCCCTCACAGCCAGCAGCTGCCACCTGTCAGCAGTCACAAGCATGAAACCAGCTCAGCGCCTCACAGTTCAGCCTCAGCACTAGCCGAGAGTGAGCTCATGGCTGAGAATGTTCCTGAGGCAGTTCACAGACTCACCTCAGCAGATGCAACTGCAACCAGCTCAGAGAGTGCTGAGATTGCAGCTCAGTCAGATTCCCCAGTACTCACCAGTCCCACTAGCCTAGCTCTGCCTGCAGCAGATGCTTTGAACCGCAGTGCAACTCAGGAGGATGACAGCGACAGTGAGTATGGGTTGGAGTTCAACCCTTTCAGCTTTGTGCAAACCCTACCGCCGTTGGCAGAAGTCATCCCTAAGCATCAGAAGCCTTTGCTGCCACCTCAGACTCGCCGTTTCAAGAAGAAGACTTTAGTCTTGGACCTTGATGAGACCCTGGTAAGCTAGCTGACCATAAGTCCCATACCATAAAGCATGAAAAGGATATGAAGCCATGAATCCCAAGACATAGCCTAATGTATGACATGCCGCATGATATGTGACACCAGCAGCTCTCAATGCACAAGTCTTGAACACAATATGTATGCACAAACACATGATAGCACAACATGTTTGCACAAGCATGTTGTAGCACAACATTTTGGCAAAAGCTCATGACAGCACAACATGTTTGCACAAGCACGTGTTAGCACAGCATGGTCAGTGGTAGGTGCGCTATGACAAATTTCTGAACTGTTTTGAATCTGCTGCAGGTTCACTCAACTCTGGATGGCAGCGATGCAGCAGACTTCAAGTTCACAGTCAAGTTCAACGCTAGGGAGCACTCAGTCGCAGTTCGTCAGCGGCCCTTCCTCTTTGAGTTTCTGGAGCGAGTAGCACAGCTGTTTGAGGTGGTGGTCTTCACTGCTTCCCAGAAGGTGTATGCTGAGCAGCTTTTAGACATTCTGGACCCAAAACGGTAAGACTATATTCATGTATACCTATCTATACTCACCCCCAAATGGCCATGAGCTTTATCATGGAAACAGTAAGACATCATGCAGCATGCATCTATGTATGCTAGTCTCCATGAAAAGTAGCAACTAATATCTTGGGCCCAAAATGGTAAGATCAAAACTATTCATACCTGTTTATTTTCACCTCAGAATGGCTAATCTGAACAACTGTTGGACAATCTGCTATGCAAAGAGTGAGAAAGCGTGCAGCATGCATCCCGACCAATCTCAACAGATTCATGTGTCACAATAAATGGTACTGTACAATGATGGCTTGCACTTCATGGTGCATCACATGCATTTCTTTCTGCCTGATTGCTATGCAGAGTGGTTGTGCATGTAGTGTGACTCATCCTTGTGCCAGCACTCACAAAAGCCGTAGCTTGATTTGTGATGCCTGAGTCAGACATGCCACATGTGACCTGACAGTTGTGTCAAATTGGACTAGCACGTCACGTTATTGCGTATGTTTCGGATGCAGGCGACTCATCAGGCACCGAGTTTTCCGAGATGACTGCGTCATAGTCAGTGGCAATTACCTGAAAAACCTGACAGTGCTGGGCAGAGACTTGAGCCAGACCATCATTGTTGACAACTCACCTCAGGCCTTTGGATTTCAGCTGAGCAACGGTATCCCCATAGAGAGCTGGTATGATGATCAGTCAGATACCGAGTTGCAGCAGCTGCTTCCGTTTCTGGAGCATCTTGTTGATGTGCCAGATGTCAGAACACATATTATACAGAAGTACATGCTGCATAAGGAAGTGGAAAAGGCCCCCAAGCAGTTGTACCTGTTCTGAGCAGCAAGTCGGATCACTCACATTTTCCAAGCGAGGATACATGTTCTAGGCAGCAAGCCAGATCACCATGCTTGTTCCAAGCAGCAAGTTGCATGACTGAACAATTTGAGGCTGAAATCAGCTTCTTGCAGGGCAGTACTGATTGTGCGAGTGTGAACATAGATGCAGCATCGTGAGGTGTTGAAATCCAGTTCGACAGTACAATTTTACTACAGTTGTTTGTGCCAGCTTGTTCAAATACAAAAGCAGCTGTTGCAGCATGCGTTGTCGTGCATTCCATGACACAACATGTAAAGATGTGCATTCTAAACAGCTTTGGTTCATCAGGTATGTGTTGTCACACCTTGCTATGTTAGGTCTCTTTGTAGTCCTGTGAGTGTCACCTTTGCAAGGAGGTAGGCAAAGAGCCTTTTGCTGTCGTACACAGTTGCAATGAGAGATATATCAACGCTGGCTTTTCGTGCTGCGTTGGAGGCTGCAGGCACACAATGCATATTCTCAGCATCAAATAGTGCATCTAATGCTGACTCCATTGGGCCATCATCTGAGATTTCCAGCATCAATTGCTGTCACAACGCATCAAAGTTGCCCTACGCACTTGGCAAATTCAGTATCATGCTTCAGCCCATTGTGCATGCAGCAACTTGCACCCTTGAGCTTTTGCAAGCATTTAGCATGCACACTCAGGCAAGGCTCTCTTGACTTGGTGGCAAATTGGACGCACACAACATCACACAAAGCACACATGATGCAAGCTAATGGGCTTTTGCTACTAGGGGTATCAAGTCTGCTTGATCACAAGTATGGCTGCTGCTCAAGTCTGCAATTTGGGTGTACGTGCTGCTTTGCTATCATGAACAGGTGAAGTCACCGCTCTAAGTACTGAACGAATGAAACACCATGGCTGCGGTGAGCAGGCAAGGCTGGAGCTTGTTGACTGTGTTGCAAGCTATTGACGATTTGCTATTGGTGGTCAGGACTTCAGAACACAACTATAATGAAGTGCACATAGCTGTTTGATCTGTCTTGCAAATAGAAAACTATGTTGCTCACGCCTTAGCAGTAGCTGATGCAGCATTGGCACCAGCCCTCTTCATTAAGTGCTTGAATTTGCATGACTCTTCCATGTACATGCTCTGCTCATCACGACGCCTATTAAAAGTCTTGTCCAGAAGACCTTGCCGCTTCATGAAGTCAATCTGCACATCAAAAGCATCAAGTTTGTCATAAATTCTTGGCAGCATTTCACTCCAGGCTCTGTTCACTGCGGCGCGTGTTGAATGTCTTGTCCAGCAAGCCTTGCCGCTTCATGCAGTCGATCTGCTCAACAAATGCGCAATTCTCCCTCGACTACTGACCTCGGCAGCACCTTGTTGAGGGCGGTGCAGTAGCTTGCTGTGGCACATGCTCAGAGACATGTCAAGTACAGGGCCATAGCTGTGTCCATGCAGTTGCACACCAGTTTATGCCCTTGCTTATGTGCACATGTTGAGTGAGCTGACTTGAGTGCTGCACATGTGCATCTGCAAGCACGCTGGTGCGGGATGGACACAGCTTTGTTGAAGCACCTCTGCTGTGTCCCAGGTGAAGTCTGCTTTCATGCAGCTCTGTGTCTGGAAGCCATCACGCAGTTGGTATGCAGGGTTGACGCCCTGGTCCAGGTTCCTTGACAGATTGAGCGTCATGTACGCCTCAGGATCTCCCTGAACTGTTGCCATCAAGGACGGCTCAGGCAGTGGCTCTGCTTTGGCGCTTTGATACGTCGACATTTCAGGTACTGGTGGCAGCATCCCTGCTGCCCTTTGCCACTCTTCTGCACGCTGCTGGATTCTGCGTGGACATGAACGTTACGCGCTGAGACCTACAATGCGTTTACATATCGCTGCTGATGCTGCACGTACCTTTGCTCCTTCTTAATCTGTTCTTCTAGCTGTGCGGCTTTTGTTGCATCCATTCGTGCGACCCCTGACACGGCTGGTTTGCCAGTTGGTGCCATGGTCGCTGTGTACACCACACCAACTCTAGAGATGTCGAGACTGTGTTGACAAGGCCTGTTGAGCAGGCGATGTCGCAAATTGCAAACACTGCTGGTCTATGTAAGGCGATAGGTCAATTTGCTGAGCACAGCAACTCACCGGTTCATCTGCCTGGTCAGGGGCAGGGGTTAGTCTTATTTAGACTCATTTGCTGAATGACATACTGATTTTCTTTGGTACCGGTAGTCTTGATCAAATTCGTCAAATCCATGAAGTCAAGTCTGCAACGGGCATTTTTAATCAAAATCGACAAACAGCGGAAACAGTGACACTCGAACAAATGGGCCCATGTGATGATGCAACGCCACCCATATCAATCATGTGATGGCACATGCATGCAGCTTGTCGAGTGACCAGAAACTCCAATCAATCTTCAATGTCGCATCAGCAGCATTGCTGCAGCTCACAAGAAGCATCAGGAGCTAAGAGAAAATGCCTACGCCGCGAGCTATGAAAAAACATTTCAGATTGACCAAGGCGTTTTGATGCTGCTGTGAAAGAGCAGGAAGCCTCCCAAGAGGCCCTTGGGATAACCGGGCTGGTAAATTGAGGCACTGCTACTCGTGCCTTGTTCCCTTTTCTGTACCGTTGATGAAGCATCAGGAGCTACTGATCAACAGAATGACTGCATTAGGTGGCATGAAATTTGCAGTGAACCAGTGTGGTAAACCTGATTGTCCTAGCCACTATCGGAGGTATTGCTGGGT
Organism: Trebouxia sp. TZW2008; assembly: GCA_002118135.1. Taxonomy (NCBI): domain Eukaryota; kingdom Viridiplantae; phylum Chlorophyta; class Trebouxiophyceae; order Trebouxiales; family Trebouxiaceae; genus Trebouxia; species Trebouxia sp. TZW2008. The sequence goes on from BDIU01000133.1 coordinate 204,724, forward strand.
CCGCTGCACAAATCCCTTGCTCTGCTTCTTTGCAGTGGTTGTTTTGTCTTCCCAAGGAAGGTCTAGCCAGACCAGAAAGTGGTAAATCAGGGTGCCAATAGCAGCAAAGAATCGGCCCATGAAAGGTCTGATGTGCTCATCATGAATCCTGCTGAAAGGTCCCAGATTGCGGAACAGCAAACTCTCTTCCCACATGATGTGGTCCTCATGTCTGCTGATCAATTTGCCTGCAAATCAACAAAATCGCAACTGGTGTTGAAAACCTTTAACCAGCCTACAAGGTTGACCTAGGTTGAACTTTGCATGCTTGTGAAGCAGCTTTTACTGCAACAGTAAAGATTGATAGTAGTCAAAACAAATGAGTGTTGCGAGAATGGTGGTGCATGTAATGTAGGAGCGCCTCGTCAATACAGAAATGCATGAAAATTGTTGAAGGCAAAGGCCTGTGCTTCCCTGTAATGACAGGGTGACCAATGTAAGCAAGCTTACTGCAGAGCCCATCATACAACCAGCTGCTACCATTTCTCTTCCCGTCATAGCGCGCTTGTCTGCAAGGGTTCCCAACTCAAAGCGTCACAGCGCACGCACAGGCCACGCACACTCAGGCACACACCGTCAGGGCACCGGACAAGGGCATTCGGCCACTGTTCTGTTACATTTGGATTCGGAGCCCATTAGATAACCAGCTGCTACATTTCCTGTACTTTTGAACTCAACAGAAGTAACGGCATGATGCCTCACCTCCTTGAGGGCCTGGCACATCAACCAGATGGACAATCACATGGACCCACAGGATCAGGGGTGGGAAGAAGAAGGGCCACAGACGGGGCCTGAAGCGCCTCTCCAGATCAATCAGCATCACATCCTCTTTCATGCTTGAGACTGCAGCATCAGAAAGTCTGTTACATGTCAGACTGCACATGATGTTTTCTGCGGGCATCACAACTTCTCACACCCCACAATCAGCATCATATCTTGTTTCAACCTCAAGAATGTAGCATCACATCTTCCTCCATGCCTGAGACTGCAGCATCACATCTTGTTGTCACTGCAGCATCCATTCAATGGCCAAAGGCAAGGTTTGAAGCGCCTCTCCAAGTCAATCAGCATCACATCCCCATCCTCTTTCATGCTTGAGACTGCAGCATCAGATGTTGTCCCAGGCTTTGACAGCTCACTGTGTTGCCTTCTTGCAGCCTTTGACAGTGCATCATCACCTCTTCTTTCAGGCTTTGGCAATGTAGGGTCACGTTCACTTCCATGCTTGAGGCTGCAGCATCACATGATGTTTCAATCTTGCAACTGAAGCATGATGTTTTCCTTGAGGCTTGAGACTGCGGCATCACATGTTCCTTCATGACTGAGACTGCAACATCATATGGTGTTCAATTTTGAAACTGCTGTATCATGTTTTCCTCAAGGCTTGAAACTGCAGCATTGCAACAGCTTTCAGAGTCCAGAGATGGATGATGACATGGACCCACAGGATCAGGAAGAGAAGGAAAACGTCACGGGCGTTGCCTTGAGCATCTTTCCAGGTGCATAGCATCAAATCCTCTTTTGCGCTTGAGACTGCAGCATGACACTTTGTCTGGGCCTTCAAACTGCACACAGCTGGTTGTTGGTGTCTTGTGACAAACATCATAAGCAGTCCAAAGTCTCAGCAAGTGAGACTGTATCTGAACCTCACTGCAGCTGAGGTCATCCTGAACTATGCTGTGCTGCTGCTGCCAGCTCTAGCACATAGTTTTTGGAAGACCCCGGCACACCAAAAGCAATCAAAACAATACATTGCAAAAAAACGTGTCGCTAATGTACCTTGGCTGTGAAAGCTCTGATGCAGCCAATCTGCTGGCAGACACAAGAGCAAAGCTGTGCAGCAGCACAACAGTGAAGCTTACTGAGTTGATTGATTGCAACAAGGAATCTCTTCGCTCGTGCTGCAATGTCTGAAATGTTTTGTCATATAAAATCTGTGATGGAGATTCAGCTGCCCTGGAAGCTGCCCTGGAAAGACTTGAATATGCAGCTTGATTTGTGGTGTGTCAAGTACCGTACCTACACGTTTGGTGTCTATCTCCAGGTGCCCGCACAGGAAGGTCCAGAGGCGGGCAACGCCAAGCATGTTCTCTTTGCCCTGGACTGACATCAAGGGGTGCCAGAATGTCATGTCATTAGTATACACACTGTCCATTGTGTGTATCCTGCATGACATCTATCATGTGTACACACACATGTGACACACAACACATGTTGCACACACATGTGCAATGACTAAAAGTGATGTGCATTGCGTACATGCTGTGCATTGTGTGAATGCTGTCCATTATGTGTAATCTGCATTACAGCAATCATGTAGTTTAGGTGTTGTATGGACGCTTTGCATGCTAAGCATGGTGTGCATACTGGCCATGGTGTGTATCCTGCATTTCAAATATCATGCACTTCCCATTTTGCATGATCACTGGACACGCTGCGCCGTGTGTACCTTGCTGCGCATTGTGTACATGCTGTGCATTTTTTGCATTGCAGCCAGCATTGCAATCCACAAAAAAAACATGCTGTTGATGTGCATGCTGTCCATGGTGTGTAGCCCAAATTGCAGCAAGCACTTTCTCGCACAAATGTCATCACATCACTGTGAACATTGTCCATTGCATGAGCCTGCTTTGCAATGATTAACACTTTGTGACAGGAGCAGCACGCTGTGTATTGGGTGTATCCTGCAATGAAGCTCATGTGGTTGTGGTGAGATCTTGTCATCATCTCTACAATTTGTTAATTGGAAAAAGTCTGCATTGCGGCTAGAATGCTGTCGCGCATACACCAGATCATCCATGTTCGCTTTTTCAAGTCTACCTGTGGTCATCATTGCCAGCAAAGATGATGTGCATGGCCCTTGACAGCTCAGTACTCAGGTCCAGCATGCCCACCCGCGGCTTCTGCTGAGGGCTCTGCCGAGCGGCCTTTCCAAACTGCTTCTGCAACCAATTCCCAGCAGCTCCTGCTACTTGTCCTGCAGCCACACTTGAAACTACCAAAACACTGAGAATGACGGTTGCCAATGAAGTGGATGCTCATCATCGGCACAGACAACAACATTGACGTTCGACAAGCTATGCTGTACTTGTCTGAGTGAGATTACTAGCAATGACATTGAGGGTAGTGAAACCAAATGGCGTCATCATGATTGTGACAGTAGTGATGACTACCCCTACATGACACATCACATGCTAAATATGAGTAGCATATATTTTTGTCTTGCCGGCTTGGCATGGGCATTGAACAAAAAGCAGGTAGTGACAGAAGATTCCTGCATAATAACTGGTCCCTGTGCAAATTGGTTGCAGACTGACTGTATCAGGCAGTGGCAATGTATGTTCCTACCAGTCAGTCTGCATGCATTTTGGTGCATCCATGGACTTTGCCATGAAGAAGACAGTTGCTGTCTCACCCGCCAAGTTAAGCGAAAATCATTAATCGAATCATTGTCAACATACATACAAGTGCATGAATACGCACACACGTTGACATATACCTGTCAGAGGTTGAATGTAGTTTCTGAGAAGGTAGGGCAGCCCAAAAGTCAGGTACGGGTTACTGTACAGCAATGCTTCAGTGAATAGAGCATGATCCTGCAACCAAAACACCATCACAGAGTTATAGTTTGCAAGCCTTTCAATTCTGCAATTCTGCTCTGGTTGCTGAAGACTTAGTAACTCATTTAGTTAGTCCGCATGAGAAGGCAGGTTGAGCTGACTGCTGACTATTCGTTCATTCAACACGCGTGATAAACAGACTCAAATGGCTCAGCTAGGAACGTACTGGAGCATTCCATCTGTACCCATCCATTTGGGTCCTGTGCTGATCTATACGATTTTCAATGAATACGGAGGGAGGCAAGGTATTTGTACAGTTGTCTGCCAGTTGTCTTTGGGGTTCCCCCTAGCTTGTAACTGACTATGTAGCTGACTGTGGTGGCATGTCTCTGACCTAGACTATTTTGCTTCCTCTCAAGTGCCCGGCTGAATGTTGTGCGTGCGAAGGGCCATGTCTGGTTGTGCTGGACATGCACATGAGCCTTGACATGAACACATTCATTGAAACTAGTGTTCAGCTTTCATGCATGCTTGGCGCTGTTGTAGTGTACAGATGCTTGATGCTGTGTCTGTGCTCATGAGCTTAGCCTGCTCTTTGTGCTTGCTTGCCCAATTCGTAATTATACACAGCCAAAGAACAAGCAAGCAGCAGCAGCCTTGCTCCAATGCAGACTGTCTTACCTCTTGATAGGTATAAATATAGCCCTCTGGAGTCTCCTTCACATTGAACACAGTGTGCAGTATAATGTTGAGTGGAAGACCAAGCCAGGTTGTGGGTAGCCACCATACTTTCTGCATGCGCACAAGCTTGCAATTGACACCATATCAGCCCAGATCATCCCGCAGGACCTTAAGCTTTCGCTGCGAAAGCAGGTGCAACCTGGCATGCCACCGCTCACCGTAATCTCTAGTAGATCGACGACTACCACGTTCTTCTTGTCGTCTGGTACAACGCGATCGTACGTCACTCTGATCTTATAGTTATTTGCACCCCACAACTGCGATGTATGCAATGCAATCAGTCCATCGTAATGATCCAGTCAAGCACGTCATCTAAACGGTGCACACCTGATAGATGCCGAGGATCTGCTCGCGACCGTGCACGATGAACGCCGGGTGCCAAAAGGTTGCATCTGGCGTGAAAACTTTGTCCACCAAATACCTGCGCCTTCGCCAGTTGTGTGACTCCAAGATGTGAGCGATCGTCAAAGGTATACCCTCTTCCAAGGAGTTCATGGCAGTTGTTGGGATTGATGAAAGCCGATAACTCGAGAATAGCTGCAGGAAATTCTACCCCTGCATAAGCTTCAACAGCGCTCAGCGCTGCAGAGCACAGGTGTTAGTAAGCACAATGTCGTTCTGTGCGTTCAGGGGACTCTGAATCAGCCAGGCGTTGTGTCTGTCATGTGAGCCAAAAAATTGGTGGACAACGCAGCGCAAAGGCTCCTGCAACTCCAAGGCAATGGCTGCCTGCAACTCTTGTCATTGTAGCACGAGCTGTAAAACATTGCACCAAAAAATGCAGATGGCCCCAAATTTCACCATAGTACAGCACTGGCCAGGCTGAGCATACTGATGATTTGTGTGCTGTAGCTCATCGGAAATCGGCACAGGAGCACAAAGAGGGTGCTGTTGCCAGACCGCTGCAGAAGACGAAGCTCAGACAGCATGCAACAAAATTGAGGTCACCAGCTGCCTGAACAGGTTCTGCCAGATGCATGACGTTACCGTAACCCTAAAACGCAGACACTATGGCTATGGGCTGCAACCCTAGACTTGCAGAATTTGCTTTGCTTTGACTCAAATTCGCAGGCATTCCAGACTGCAGCATCGAGTTGCGTGCGAACACTGCGGATAGCTTTTTGGCACCAGCTCGCGTGCCGCAGTCTGTTCCTGAGTGCCTGGCGACTTTTCGGAGCACAGTCTCTTGATCGTCAGAACGCCTCAGGCAATCGCGGGACGGGGTGTGCTTCGATACTTCAGGTATGCGTTCTGGTGCAAATTGCGATATGCAGGCCTTATTTTCTTCTATATCAGATTGACCTGCATACGAGCGTACCCACAGTGACAACCTGCGCCGTTTATGGTCTGCCGAGTCAGCATCCTCGTGCAACTCGTCTGCTTGCGCGTTTGCTGCAAGCTCGCAGTACAAAGAAACTTGTTGGTGTCGTTGCGCATTCGCTGGTCTCAATTTTGCCCGCTGTGAGGCCATCTATGGCTGTCCATAGCGCAGACAAACAACTGTTAGTGCTTGACTATGCAACACCACTTGACTGTGCAGGCTTTGCAACAGGAGCACAAAGCTCTCAGACTACCACGTTGTCGTTCATCCAGCTTGGGACTGGCTTCACTCAAGAAAACAGGTTCCTGAGCTTCTGCACAGCATCCCGTTTGAGCTTTGTTCAAAGGCCTGCTGCCGTGCTGCGCGCTCCACAGGCTTGCTGTGGGCTTGACTACACGTAGGAAGATGGTGGGTTTGCTGCGCTCTTCGCCTCTCTTTGCAAAGACCCTTATGCGACGTGCATTCACACTTTTGACGCCAGATCCATCTACTTTGTTCATGTTAGATTGAGCTCTGGAAGCACCCACGGTCACCGATGCATTGCGCTTAGGTCTGTCTTTGCGTTACAGCTGCAGAGACTTCTTGCATGTTCCATCTGCCATGGCTACTGTAGCACATGCTGTGGGCAGGTAGTCTTGCCTGACTGTCTATCATGACAGTCCAGTTCTTAAGGCATGCTGATACATCTTCCTTTGCCAAAAAGCACGCTGTCACACACCTGCACCTCATTGGGGAGCAGTCTTTCTGGCTTCAGAGAGCCGCAAAGTCTCAGATCATACTTGGTCTTCCTGTCGCCTTTGCATCAGCATAGCCTATTGAAAAGTGCGGCATGAGCAGCTTATTTGTGTATATTCATTGCATCAGATGTAGCTTGCTTGTTCATCAGAGCAATGCTGCTTCAACGCAGCGAATGTAGCTTGCAAATGTATGTTTCCTCATACAGCGCTTCTATTGCAGGGGAAGGGAAAGGGGGCAAAGAAGAAGGAGGCGCTTTTGGCTCCCTCCAACCCCTACAGGTCCAGTTCCCAAGAGTCGGCCAACGAGCATCTGCCTGCTCGTCTGAGAGCAACACTGATCCCAGGACCTGCTTTGGCTATCACCAAGGCAAGGAAGCCCAATAGCACCCACAGCCCTAAGAAGGGTGGGCCATGCGCAGTTTGTGGGGTGACAAGTGAGTCTTACGTTCTTTGCATGAGTTGTGTAACAGGCCACAGCTAAGCTCTAAGCATACATTTGCAGATTGTTGCTTGTGAGTTTTGAGCATGCCCTTTGCAAAATTATGATTGTGTGATAGGTACCAGTGAGCGTTGGAGACAATTACATTCAAAATCTATCAAAGTCTGTCAAACACAGTCATACTCAGTGGCTGCAAGTGTCAGCCAAGCTGCTGCAGCCTGTGAGTGCATACAATGACTGTTCACATGGGCAAGCAATGCTTTGGGACTGATGCTAGCTTGTTTGGCGCGCGTTTCAAAAACATGCCTGCATAGCATGCTTGATGAAACATGCTGAGGATGACTCAAGCCATGTTGTGAATTTACATATTCTGGGCAGGAGCGCAGCAGCATAGGACACAGGCATGTCACAAACAGGCCATTTGCGCTTGTGTGACATGCAAACAGCTTTCCTGCAACATGCATGATTATGAGCTGAGCTGAGGGTGCAAAAACATGACATTCACTTTCCGTCGGTATGCATATGCATTGCTTAGAGAAGCAGTCTACTCCTGGTTGATCTCTGAAGCTGAGTGAGGATCGACCGCACAACTTTTTTGTTGCCTGTTTCAGAATGCACCTGTTTGCAGCAACTCATGTGCTTCAGGCCTCATCAGCTTTGACGGGAAACCAGCGATGACGAGAATCATCAAAAACTAAGCATTTTCTGCAACAGACCTGAACTGCAATCTGCCTATCGTATGTCCCACTCGTCCAAATACCGTTTCAATGCCTTCATTGCTGCAAAGATGTCCCTTGCCGCCGTCCAAGCTTGTCTGCATGATTGATGAAGTGCTGACTAATGCAACTTATAACGCTGCTTTGTTTCACAGGATTAGCTGAGGGGAAGGGTGGACAGGGGGGCTAGAAGGGGTCGGCACCCGATTACAAACTGTGCCATTTGGTCAACAGGTTGATAGCAGCTTCGTTTGCTGAGATGCATGTATGCTGCAGTGTCACCCGTACGGCGCAAGGGCTTTGGATGGGGGTGAGAGGGGGGTTCGGCCAGGGTTGCGTACCAGGGTTTGGCCCCCAAGCACAAGCTGTGGCATTTGGCCGACATACTGATGACAACATTTTCTCTTGAGAAAATTATTTGCTGCAGTGACCCTCATACGGCGCAATGGCTTTGCAAGGAGGAGGGGAGATAGTCAAGATTCAGTACAAGGCTTTGGCTCCCAAGCACAAACTGTGCCATTTGGTCAACAAGTTGATGACAACAATTTCCCTGAGTTGCGTGTTTGCTGCAGTGTCACCTGTATGGCGCAAGGGCTTTGCAAGCAGGAGGGGGAAATAGTCAGTACAAAACTTTGGCCCCCAAGCACAAACTGTGCCATTTGGTCATCAGGTTGAGGACAACATGTTTCCTGAGATCCATGTTTGCTGCAGTGACACCCATATGGAGTCATAGCTTTGCAAGGAGGAGGGGGAAAAGCCAAGGTTCAGTACAAGGCTTTGGCTCCCAAGCACAAACTGTGCCTCTTAGTCAATAGCTTGACAGCAGTTTCTGTTGCTCAGATGTATGTTTGCTGCAGTGTCACCTGTATGGCAAAATGGCATTGCTGAAGGGCTGTACCCGGGAGAGGTCAGGGGTGTGTACAAGATTTTGCCTTCAAGCACAACTTTTGCCATGCATGCAACTTGATAGCAACTTCTTTTGCTGAGATGCATGTTTGCTGCAGTGTCACCTGCATGGCGAAATGGCATTGCTGAAGGGCTGTACCCGGGAGAGCCCCTGTGCAATGCCCATGGAACAGCAGACCGAAGGGGCAAGCTGCCACGCCAGATATTCCAAATGGTGAGCGGCATCTGTGATTTGTGCTTCCTGTTGGTGTCATGATACTCCTGCTGCAGTTATGGTCCCATTTGCGCTGTGCGCTTTCTTAGGCAGAAGTGGTTTTGAAGTCTCAAGACCTCATGGCATCATTGCATTGATGCTGCATTGCAAGGCTTGGTGATGTGAAACTGCAAGGCTGAACTTGGACCTAGTTGCGCCACAGTCATCCAGCCATGTCTTTGTACACCTGAACTGAGGTGGTAGAGAGGTGAGAAGCGGGGCAAAGGGAGGGGGGGGGGGGTTTGGGGGGGGGGGGGGGGGAGGGGGGGGGGGGGGGGGGGTTTTGGGGTCGTGGGTGCAGGGGTCCTTCAAACCTGCCTAATTTGTATCTTGATGGATGTGTTCTGGAGCAAATCACTGTTACACAAGCGAATTATGACCCATGTCAGCAGACAAAGACAAAAGAATGCATTGGCAAAATGCACAGATGACAGAAATTTATTTCTGTATCATTGCTGTCAGTGAGCGCCACTAGCGTCAATTTCTTTGCATGCAAGGTTGTCAAGATGCATGCCATAGGTATTGACTTCATATCATCCTGCTTTTGCAGTGGCAAATGCATGAGTTTGACTTCCGGAAGAGGAGCAGCAGCATGGGTCCAGTCACATGCAAGCTCACTGCAAGCCAGCTGCATAGACTACTTGTCTGCAAGGCTTTCAAGCTGCATGCCATAGCTATTGACCTTACAAATCTTCTTATACAGTGCAAAATCATGAATGTGAGTTCCAGCCATACAAGGAGCAGCAGCGTTTATTCAGTCACCTGCAAGCCACTGAAAAGATAGCTAGGCTGCAAAATCCAACGCTGTCAAGCTTCATACCTTGACCACTCAAGTCACAGAAGTTTGTTTGCAATGGCTGTTTGTTGTGCAACCCAGGAATGTTGAAACTGCAATTCCTTTGGCTTGTGACTTGAAACATGCTGCTGCTCTTCGTATGATTGGAAGTCAAGAGCACAAGCTTGACTTTCAGTCATAAAGGGACCAGCAGCATGAAATCAGTCACATGCCTTAAGCACACTAGTCACAGCATGTCCCTGCATTGGTTTGACCACAACCTTGGATTACTGTTGTATCAGGAGCAGCAGCACACATCCAGTCACATGCAAGCCCACTGGGCCAATAGCCAGGCGGCCAAAACTGATGTTATCAAACTACATGCCTGGACAAGTGAAGTCACAATGTTTTGTTTTGCAGTGTTTTGACAACAAGCTTGACAATTGGCCATATGAGGAGCAGCAGCATGTCTTGAGTCACATGCAAGCCCAATGGGCAGATGGCCAGGCGGCCAAAGTCAATTTTGTCAAACTACTCAACACGATTACTCAAGTCACAATGTTCTGTTTTGCAGTGGTTGGACCACAATGTTGACATTCAGCCGTATGAGGAGCAGCAGCAAGTATTGAATAATATCCATGAAACTGCCATCACAACATGATTGTTCTGCAGTGGTGCGACCACGCGATCAACTTCCGGTCATGTGAGGAACAGCAACATGTCATCACCGATACATATCATGAGCACTCCAGGTCTAACATCCCTGTTTTGCAGTAATGTGACCACAACCCTGAATTGAGAGAGATAACCAGGCTGCCAAAATCAATACTGTCAAAGTACATGCCATGTGACTGCCATCACAACCTTCATGTTTAGCAGTGGTATGACAGTGAGCTCAACTTTGGCTCATATGAGGAGCAGGACAGGGTCTTCAGTTTGATGCGAGCTCACTGGAGGGATAGCCAGGCAGCCAAAATTCAGCATGGAAAACATCCCAGGAGTATTTAAAACACAATGTTTTGTTTTGTTTTGCAGTGGTGTAACAATGAGCTTGACTTTGGCTCTTTGGAGGAGCAGGACTGCGTCTTCAGCTTGATGCGTGCTCACTGGAGAGACAGCAACGCTTCGGCAGCCACCATTGCTGAGGGCCTGAGTGCCATGAACGGCCCTAGAGCCCTAGCCATAGAGCCCCAGGAAGCATCACACGAGCTTGATGCTGCTGCCAACAGCCCTGGGGGCAAGACTGAGCAGCTACTCAGAGCAGCCCTGAGGCCCAGTGCTGTTGACTCAGGCGTGGATGTGGACACAGACATTGGCAGGGATGGTCCCCCCAACAGCCCCAGCAAGGGCAGGGCTGATGCACCCCACAGCCCCAGCAAGGGCAGGACTGGTGCCTTCAACAGCCCTAGCAGGGGCGTAGTTGATGCGAGTGGTGGTGGTGATGGGCTGAGGAGGCTGCAGCAGTCATATAAGGGATTGGACAAGGTGCGTAATTTCTACCTGCAATCACAATGTCAAATGCTTTTGTTGCAGCTGCTGATGCACAGAGCTCAAGCTGAAGCATAAGACACTGTTTATGCATTGATCAGCTAAGGCCTTGTGTGCTTTTTGGAGATCTGTAGATCCCCTTGGTACTTGATTCCGTCTCAGATGTACTTATGCCCAGCTCTCAAACTGCCATAAGTACATGATCCCTGCAGTAACTTGATTCTTCAAAATCTCACATGCTGGTTACCTGATTGCCAAGTCTCTTCAAAGTCAAGCTCCATCTCTGGTCCTTTTGCAGCCAGCTCTAAGACAGCTGCCAACAGCATGCAGCAATTTGAGCAACCAGATGTCACATGCTGTCTCTCATGCCATCTGCAGGTGCCCTTCAGGATCAACTCAATCTCTGATCTCTTCAAGAGATAGGATCAGAAATGGAGTTGATCCTGAAAGGCACCAGCAATTTGACAATCAGCATGTGAGATTCTGGCTGATCCAGATGCTGTAGAGCAAGAGAGCAGCTAGCTGCAGACATACGTCTTACTGCTGTTGATGATGTCAGAGACGCAGGTGATTCTGAAGGGCATCTGTATCACAGCCAATAGCATGTGATATTTTGGCCGATCAAGTCCCGAGTTGGAGGCAGCTGACTTGGGAATTTGAGCTTAGAAGGTCTGACACTGAGGCGATCTTGAAAGGACACCTGCAGACAGGCAAACAACATATGACATTTGGCTGACCAATATGGCTGCAGATGACTGGGCTTTTGGATTGATCAGAGGTAGCTCTCAGACGGCAACCAAAAGCTCAGAAGGAGACCTGTAATGGCTTTATAAGGCAAAACCTCGCATGCTGCTGGCTTGAATGCAGGTGCCCTTCAGGATCAGCTCAGTCTCAGATCTGTTCAAGCCCTCTTGAAGATAGCTTGAACAGGTCTCAGACTGAGCTGACCCTGAAGGGCACCTGCAGACAGGCAAAACAGCATATGAGATCTGACTAATCAGAATGGCTGCAGATGAGCAGAGCCGGCAGTCACGACCGTATACAATGCTGCTCTTGAACAGATCTAAGTTACCTCTCAGACGAATAGCAAAAGCTCAGAAGGAGCCCTGTGGAAGCTTGATAAATCAAATGCTCACATGCTGCTGGCTTGCATGCAGGTGTCATTTGTGAGCATGTCCATCTTGAATCTGTTGAAGCCAAGATATAAGAATTATCCTATATGATATAAGATAATTGCCAGGCACATCTCAGGGAAAGCAATTTGCTCAGCCACATCGTTGCTGTCTGCGTGTCTATCTGCAAATCCCTTATGTCATCAACTCGATTTCACATCTGTTCAAGGCAAGTTCTCTGGTGCCGGCCAGGCACAGTTCAGGAGACCTGCAGCAACTTGATTAGGCACATTTGATATGCTGTCTACCTGATTGCAGGTTCTCTCCATGTTAAGGTGATCCTAGAATCACCTTAACATCCTGGAGCTGATGTCGCCACTTCAGGCGACGGAGAATTGTCACATGGACACATGCACACATCACATAACATATCTCATGTGTCATGTAATTGCAGCTGCATCTTAGAGTGCATGCCTTGTTTATTTACAGCAGTTGATCAGATACAGCTAATCACTTGCTGTTTGCCTGACTGCAGGCTCGCTTTGTGGTCAGCTCGGTGTCGAAATTGTTCAAGCCAAAGTCTCTGACACCTGCCAGGCACAGTACAGGAGCCCTGCAGCAGGGCTTGTGGGGTCCAGCCCCTCCCGCTGCCACAGTGGCTGCAACTGCCAAGGAGCAGGTATGCACTGACATCACAGACATCACAGGCGTATTGGCCGCCGGTTACTAATGACATGGTGTGAAGTCTGGATATCTGCATCATGTGTGGTCATCAGCCTGTCAGATGTATTGCGCACTTCACACTTGACTGAGGATATTGTGCACAAGTTCAAAGCTCTTTGGGCCCAGCCCCTGCCCCTAGCCCCACTGCCGCAAGGGCTGCAATTGCCTAAAATCAAGCACGCACGGACGTCACAAACAGCATAGGCCTGTTGGCTGTTTCTAGTGCCTCTGCCTATGACCAGGACTGCACTAAACAGTGCATATTTGGTCATAAGCGCACACACACACACACACACACACACACACACACACACACACACAGACTACAGACACTACAGACAATACAGGCATGCTGGCTGATTTGTAATGACAGGATGTGCTGTTTGTCTGCATGCATTGTGCAGTCGCATGATCAACAGTTGAGATACACCTTTCACACTCACACACTAGCTGATGGGTCAAGAGTGGGTGGGTGGCACACACTAGCTGATGGGTCAAGAGTGGGTGGGTGGGTGGGCGGGCGGGCGGGCGAGCGAGCGAGCGAGCGAGTGAAGGAGTGAGTGAGTGAGTGAGTGATTGAGTGAGTGAGTGAGTGAGTGAGTGAGGGGGTGAGTGAGTGAGTGAGTGAGTGAGTGAGTGAGTGAGTGAGTGAGTGAGTGAGTGAGTATCAGCCAGCTGGCAAAAGCGCCATTTCAGCCACATCTGAAACGACACTTAAGTGAAGAGACTTGGCAGGCTGTTGTGGTGCAAATAGGATTCTTGGACTCAAACAGTGAAAGAGCGCTTGACAAAGCCAATATTTTGAAAGACTAAGGCTCACGCTCACATCAGCATATGCTGCAATAAAGATGTGCTGGATAAGCATACCTTCAACATGACTGTTCAGGTTCATTGCTGATGTTGCGGATTTTGAGGTTGCAAGAACCACTGAAACTTTTTCTCATCTTGATGTTGCAGGTCTCAAGAGGCAACAGCAGGGCTTCAACAGCTGTGTCAGTGATCACAAAAGCACTGCAGTCCTTCAGCTTGGCCTCTTTAGTCTCTCAAAGAGTCCTGGACAAAGTTGGCACTGTCGACTCAACCTCGCTGCTGTTGATGACAACACAGCTTACAACACTGACATTCTCTCCACACTAATTTTGCAGATGTCAGGGGCAACAGCAGAGCTTCCAACAGATCTCTATGCGCTCACACTGATGTGCTGACCCACTCATATTACTGTTGTCTCTGTTGTACTCACTCTAACCCCTTCTTGCGATGTTGCAGGTCTCATTGCCTACAACAGGGTTTCCCAACAGCCCTGTAGGTGGCCACAGTAGCCCTGCAGCCCCTCTGCTGCAGCCCTCAAGGCTGCCAACAGCACTAGACACTGCGGCAGCCAACAGGCCTGTGCCCATCAGTGTCAACGCAGCCGGCCACTTCTGGCCTTCAAGGCTGTTTGCAGCCTTGGATAGACTGCAGCCCAACTGGGACAAGTCTACTAGCAATGATGCAGAGCTGAGGGGATTAGACAGTGGTCTTGCAATGCCAGTGGGCAACAGTGGTTTGGCTCATCTTGATGTGCAGCCAGACAGTCTCGGTGATGCCACTCTTGGACCAAACAGCACTGTTGGTGGAATGACAGGGTCTGACAGAGTCAGGCATTGCTTAGCTCAATTTGGCGCGCAGTTGGAAAGCCTGAGCGGTGGTGCTTTGAGAATGGACAACACTGCCGCTGAGATGCCAAAGCTGCAGCCAGTAGCCAGCGGTGGTTTGGCTCAGCCTGATGCGCAGCCAGACAGCTTTGATGGTGCTGTTGTTGGATTGGACAACAATGCTAGTGGCTTGACAGCAGCTGGCAGAATCACTGAGTGCATAGCTACCTGTGATGCAAAGTTGGAAGCCCTGATTGGTGGCGCTATCACATCAGACAACAATGCGGGTGGATTGCCACAGCTGCAGCCTACTGCGAGACAGCCAATCAGGCACAGCAATGTTACAGCCAGCCCTACCTCAGTGCAGCTTGCAGCCGCTTGCAAAGCTGATGCTATTGAGTTGCCGCCTTCCCCCAGCAGGAAGAGGGGAATGGGAGTCATGCTTGAGGGGTCAGCTGGAAATGTCTCCAAGGTGCAGCCTAGCAAGCGGATCCATCTGACGGCATATGCTGGAACTGATGCTAGCTTTGCAGCTGGCGAGGGCTCCAATGAGCGGAACAGTCAGGGAGTGAAGACGCCAGACCTGACAGATGTGTCGATGTCAGACGAGCAGGCTGAGGAGGGGCGCACAGGGTTGACTGACACACCCATGCGCAAGATTTTGCGTATCAGGCGGTCTGCCAACAACTCAGGCAGCCAGCACTGAACGCATGACGCAATAACTACATAGCCCATGCGCACTGTACCAAAGATGTATCAGTAGGATGACAACAAAGCCCATGCAATCAAGACAAATGACTGCAAGTTTTTGAGTGTTTTATCCCACAGCCCATATCGTAGTAGTGAGTACATACAATTGATTCCAATTTTCCAAAGGTTGCTTTTGCACCCCCCCTTTGCTGCTACATGGTTAAATCAAGCAGGCAAGTGCAGACTTGTGATTGCTGTGATGATTGCCATCATTACTAAGGTTTGATACTGTATCAAGATACAAAGTGCAAGATATAGTTGCTTGCTAGAGATATGCAAACTTAGCAGTAGTTGTATCGACTATCTCTCTGTACTATTGGCTACAATTGCAATTTGTTTGCAAGAGGCGTGATAAGACCGCTTTTGCACTCCACTGATCATTCATGAATGACCTGCAGATAATGCTGTTACACGGCGACCGCTACTGTAATAGTAGAGCTGAATGCCCTGAACAATATGATCAGTAGTGAAATTGTACACTGTGAAGAGCACCGTGCAATGCTCATGCTACGCTTGTTACGTAGCTGCTCCCTCTTTCCATGACAGCTTCGAGGTGCACACAGGAGTCTGCACACTGCCAGGCTGTGATCTAACAGCTTTTAATTGAAACGCTGCACGAAGGTGTCGTGTCTGCATTTTGACCATTACGCAGCATTGACATCAGAGCAAAACTTGCAATTCTTCATGCAGCGATGCGACTTCTGAAAAAGAAGTACTAGTTCCCGCTGCATTTGCCCAAGGCTTGGAATGAGCTCAAATTTGAGCTTCAAAGCAGATGCTTTCCGTGTGTCAAGTCCTGACAGCACCAGGCACCAGTCACAAACGAATTATTGCAAATGTGCACAATGTTGCAGCCACGTCACATTGCGAAAATCACTGATATGGCATTCTTACAGGATACAAAGCTGGAGGGGCGCTGATGCACTGAGCAAAACTATTATCAATTTCAATGTGTACAGTCAGTGTATCTCGATCACAACGTCAACAGCAAAGCTGGCTAGCCTAGACACTCAGCATGCAGTGAATCAATCATCTTTCCACATTGCCAAGTCACTTCTCAAGGCGTTTTGCCCACCATCCTTTGCTTCTAGCTGAGATACCATTGGCTGCATCAGAGGCACTTGTTCTGAAGCCCTTGACGGCAGTTGCTGCATTGGCTGCATACACTGTTGCCTTAGCAGACATATCTGCAGAAGCAGCAGCTGCATTGTCTGACAACGTCTTGGCAACACTGGAGGCGTTGGCTGCATATGCCGCTGCCTTAGCGGAAACGTCAGCAGTAGCAGCAGCTGCAGCAGCCGCGGTGTCTGACTTGGCGCGTTGCAGTGCAGCTTGACTACGCTGACCCAATCTGTCAGCAAGCCTGTTGCCGTCTGCTAAGGCTGCCTGTGCTGACGCTGCTGCTAACTGGCCACTGGCATTCATGTTGGCCGCCACGCTCTGCATGCTTTGCTGAGCCCTGTCATAGCCCGCTTTTATCTTGTCAATGGGCTCTGTGTTATAGCCCAGCTTGAATTTGACATGCTGGGCATTGCCCATTCCAGTGATCTTAGTCATCAGCTTCACACCCAGTAGGGATCTTGTGGTGATCTGATGCCCAAACTTGGACAGGTCCCATTCATCAAGCTCTTTTTGCGCAGTCTCCTCATGTGTGATCATTACGTACCCATGCTGAGCACTGTTCATGTGGCCACTGTCATGCTTGTGCTGCGTATGGGCTACATCACTAGCAGCTGTTGCTGGCTCTGATCCACTGAAGCTCACAGCAGCAGAGTCATCACTGACTGCACCGTTGCATAGCAGAGGCCCGACCTGCCCTTTCTGCTTTCTCATTATCTGCACCTCTTCTTCATCAATGGCTGCATCACAGATTGGCAGGGGCCCTCCCTGCCCTTCTTGCCGGATGTTCTTCTTCACCTCCTGTGCCACTTCTTCTTCACCCACAGCTGCACTAATGACAGGCAGAGGCCCTGCCTGCCCTTCCTGCCTGAGAGTGTTCGTCAACCCCTGTTCTTCTTCTTCACGGCAGCTGTGTGTACTGGTGCCTGGCGGAGGCCCTTCCTGCCCAAATTGATGCTTTGACTCTGTGACCAGAGCGCTGTTGGCGCTAGCTGCAGCAGCAAGTGATATTAGCTGTGACTGCGTTGACTGCATGCCAACTGCCTCTTCTTCACAATGCTTTAGCAAGGACTTTAGGGAGCTAGATCCCAGTCTCGGCTGCCCAAAGCTGCTGCTCCTGTACCCTCTGCCAGCCTGTAGTACTGAGCCAGAATGGCTGCTTCCCCTGTGTGCAAACCCACCATGGCTGAGATCTGAGGCAGCTTTGCGCAGCTGGTGGGGCCTGTCAGCGTGCCTGTCAGCCTCAAAGCGCTTGTGCGCATCAGATATGTACTGTCGGTAGGCCAGCTTGCCGTAACGCTGATTGTGCACCAACTGCTGCAATGTTGGCAGGTTGTTTGATCTCTGGCCGGCAGCTCCCCGCTGCATTACTGCTTCAAGTCTCTGACCAGATGTCATCCCTAGGTGTGCTGTGTCACCAACAGCACAGCCATCAGGCAAGCCTGGGTATAATGAGACAGTGTTCATTTGTGCTGAGCGAGTTGTGTTGGCCATCATGGTGACAGCAACATCTGCACTGCTAGCTGAAGCTATGGCTGCAGCCTGGGGAAGACATGCACTGCTGGATGTACTGGTTCCATGCAATGCCTCAACAGGCAGGCGTGATGCCTCGTCAAGGACTCGGCTGCTGCCGGCCGCGGCAGGGGCTGCGTCACGCAGTGAGGCCGTCGACAGCGGCGGTGACATAGCCGACGGCGGCGGCGGCGGTGGTGGGGTTGCCGAATAAGGCAGTATTGACGACAGTACCGGCGTCATCGCGCTCTGCAGGGTGATGGAAGGAAGGCCACTACTGGGCTGGTGCTCCAAATCCAGGTGAGCAGTTTCAGTGGTCAAGGAGGGGGCTTTTGTGGCACAAGGCGATGATAGGCCTAGGCTGTCTGGGCCTGTGGCTGTCACAGGCACACTGCTTGACACCTGCACAGAATGCAATGCCAGCTTCAGCTCAACAACAGCTGAGGGTGTTCTTTTCACAACAAGTGGGCCAATGTCTGAATGCTTGCACAGTTTCAGCTCGCTCTAAAGCATATCAGATACATGACGCTTGTGCATGCTGCTACGGAATGTCAAGACTTGCTAGCATATGACAAGTTAAGGGATTTGGCTGACAGCATGCAGGTGACTGCAGACAAGAAGCCAGTTGAAGAAAGCGACGAGTGAATCCACCATTGCTGGCGCAGACACACATGCAAGTTCTTTGACAATGCTGCTATCATCAGTCATCACCTTAACAATGACAGTCTTGACAATTTAAGTGGTGTCACCAACAGTGAAAGCCCTTCAGGAGCTCAGGGTTAAGCACAAAGCGCACAACAAGGATAGTGACCAACCTGAGTAGCAGCAGAGATGACCAGCCATTGCAGCTGTTGGTGGGCAAAGCGTCGCCTCACAGCAGCCTGTATTCTCACAGCAGCCTGTATTCTCACAGCTGCTTGCTGTTGCTTGGCCAACTGTCTCCTGACCAAAACACCTCGGCACGCAGCTTGTGTTGAAGTCGCTGCCCTGTGCTGGGCTGCAATGCGATGCCTTACTACCCTGCCTTTGAAGATTGACTGCAGCACAGTTGCTGCCTTGTGCTGCCTTGCTATATGACGCCTGGCCGAACCACCTCTGATTGCAGCTTGCAGCATTGCTGCTGCCTTGTGCTGCTTTGCTATGTTGCGCCTGAGAACACTGCCTTTCCACACAGCCTGCAACATGGTTGCAGCCTTGCGCTGTGCCGCAATATGACGCCTCACAAACATGCCCCTCAAGGCTGATTGCACCTTGACAGCTGCTTGCTGCTGGCGCGCCAAGTGAGCTCTCACCAACAGACCTTTCCACCTGAACTGCACTATAGCTGCTGCATGGTGCTGCAATGAGATGTTGCGCCTAAGCATGCGGCCTCGCCAAGCTGACTGCAGCTTGATAGCTGCTTGGTGCTGACTTGCCAGCTGCTTCCTGGCGACATGACCCCTCCACCTGGCTGATATGACAGTGGCAGCTTGATGCTGGGCCTGCAAGTGCCATACATGCTGTCATTGATACAGCATGACCAGAGTGCCCTGTGTGGTAGCTTGACGTGGTGTGCTTATGTATGACAGCTATGAGCAAATTCCTTGCAATGCAAGATTGCAAAGAGCTTGACATGTGTCTATGCCACTCATTACATGCACAGCAGCAGATGCAAAAGGGCAATCTGCAATCGAGCAGTTGCACATTGCCACGTTTGAGAGCCAATAAGGGTTGTCACACAGGCAACATGTACAATGATGACCTGATGACATCATGTTAATGATTCAGACACAGTAGGTTTTAGCACATGCACATTACTGCAGCACACAAATCAAAACACAAGCAGCATGTTACAGTTGTCATCTGCATAGCACCTGCAGGTGTGAGCGCCATGCCACCATGACAGTCTTCAGCAGGAGCTGCCTCCTCAGCTCAGCAGCTTGCTGTACTGCCTGCCTCTTGGCCAGTTGGTGGTGCCTGTTGGCCACAAAGGCTTGCAAGCTCAAGCATAGCAGGCTGGCTTGCCTCTGCCTTTTGCAATAGGCAATGGCGTCTGAGTGTTCCTGAAACAGGACAACAGCATGTCAGATAGGCACAGCTGATGTTGCATGCATTTATAAATCCATGCACACCATTGTCACACAGTTTGTCATGCACTCTATACATGCATAGATGCATGCCTGCACTCACATGCGCGCTCGTAGAAAAGGGAAAAAACCCTAAGAGAAAACAATAAAAGAAAAGTCTATGCCGTTAGGCGACATAATGGGATCCTCTGTCTAAAGAGGCAGCCTTCGTACAGTTATACAGGCATGCCCCAATCTACTCATGTATCCACTCATGCACATGCTGTCTTCTGCTATTTGCAAAGCTGCTTACCTGTAGGTGTGTACGCCAGACCCTTAGCATGGTGCCTAGCAGGTGACGCTTTCTGAGCACGACAGCCTGCTCAACTGCCTGCCTCCGGGCAATTTGGCAGTGCCTGTTGCCGCTGAAAGCCTTGAAGCCAACCAGCACAAGGCTGACTTGCCTCTGCCTTTGGAAATGGGCAATGAGGGCGGCTTGTTTCTGCACAATGAAACACTCAGTGTCAGCAGGCCAAAATTTGCACCAGTTCAATTGCTTGCTCATTCACACACAGACCAACTGATTGACTAGCCCGCCCACCATCCATCCACCCACCCACCCAACTGACCACCCGCTTGCTCACATCAAAATATGACTATAGAACAGACTTTAAGCATTGCACAGCACTTTGGACCTTGCATGCAGAATGCAGGCATTTGAGCACAAACCTGCAACGCAAAAGCTTATGCAGAAGGCTGGTGTGCGTGACTTCTGCATCATTGGAGACATTCATGCTGAAGTACTCACAGGCGTGAGGAAGTTTAGGCAAGACAACCTGCGCAGCTCAGCTAAACTGCATGTACCCATGAGTGTGCATATAGTGGCAGCCTATTGCTGCAGCTGGTGCACCTCTTCCGGCATGGGAGCTTTGCAAGTGAAGCAGAGCTGTGATCAACAGCTGAACAGCTTCTTACCTGCACATGCATGCGCCAGGATGCCATCCGTGTCCTCATCAGATGCTGCCTGTTGAAGACATGGGCCTGCTCTGCCGCTTGCTTCTTGGCAACTTGCCAGTCCCTGTTGGCGCTGAAGGCCTTCATGCTGACTGCCATCAGACTGGCTCGCCTCTGCCTCTCACAGTAGGCAATAAAGTCAGCTTGCTCCTGCACACAGAAACACATCATGTTAGCAACAGTGCAGTGCCTTAATGGCCCCACTGCTAACTGCCATCAGACTGGCTTGCCTCTGCCTCTCACAGTAGTCAATCAGGTCAGCTTGCTCCTGCACACAGAAACACATCATGTCAGCAACAGTGCAGTGCCTCAATGGGCCCACTGCTGATTGCCATCAGGCTGGCTTGCCTCTGCCTTGTGCAGCAGGCAATGATGTCATTCTGCTCCTGCACATGGCAACTTACTTTGTCAGCATAGCAAGGCTACTTTATTGCTGGATACCTGCTGCAAGAATGACACTAGTAAACAGTGCAAGACATTGGCTCAGCATTGCATACAGAGTCAAGGCGCTAGGCATTTTGCATTAGTCCAATGCTCATGCTGCAGGATACATGTGTGTATGTATATCATACCTGTGTTGTTATCCTTGCAACAACAAAAAAGCAACTTATGCAGCCAGCGCTGGCCATGGCCGGTTGTGCATTTATGCAAATACGTCCAAAGCCTAGGCATCAGACATTATATTTCTTGAGAATGCTGATGTGGCAGCATGCCTGCAGGAGTGAACGCCAGTGGACAAAATAAAGCTTCTGCTGCTGTGTGTGATCCTGTGTGCATTCAGGCAAATATGAGCAATGTCAAAGCAGGCATGATGCGTTTTGAGTATGTTGATGTCGCAGCATACCTGCAGGAGTGAGCGCCAGTGGATGGATGCAAAGCAGATCTTCTGCAGCTGACGCTGCCTGTGGTCTTTAGTACATATACGCAGATACATCCATAGTCTAGGCATGGGGCATGATGCATCTTCAGTATGTTGATGTCGAAGCATACCCGCAGCAGGTAGCGCCAGTGGATGAAGCAAATCTTTCGTAGCTGGCGCTGCCTGAAAATCTTGACCTTCTCAGCATTGAGCCTTTTGGTAGCCTGCCGCGCCCTGTTGGCTTGTAAGGCACGCAGGCACTCTGTGAGCAGTGCATTCCGCCTCTTGGCCAACACTAGCTCGGCCTTGTCCTCCCATCCCTGCATAGAGTGCTTGCTATGTCAGATGCAAATGCAGGGGTTGATTAGTCATGTTCAAAGCCGGGTTTGACATAGTGAGACAAGTTTGTTCTGGCAAATGATGTCTTGGTAGTGCTCATGGTTTATTGGAGGAGCAGAGGATAGCAGACAGTTTTTGGAAATTCTTGTTGGTGATATACATACGTGAGTATTGAATCATTTGCACATGATATCAGCTATGTCATGCTTGCGGTGGACGTAAGGTAAGCAAGCAGTGCATGAGGAGAGTCCACACAAAGCCGTTCTGCTCATGTAATTTGCCACAGCCAAGAAATTTGGCAGGCAGGCAGAGTCTGTAGCAGCATTTGATGCACACATGCAATGACTGCAGCAATCCAGAGTGCATACTTGCTGCTGTCGCACACAGCCGCAACAGCTCAGCAGGCGCACAAGGGGCTTTGCCGAGCCCTTGACGACCTGATGGCCCTTGCCCAGTGCCTTGCGCATTCTCCCTGATGTACTTCTTCTGGTCATCCTGAGCAAGGAAATCGGAAGATTAAGTACGAAGCCTGATTTCCCAACTTTTTGACAGGCCATACGACGTGATGGCAGCAGTATACAAGCATCTCAAAAAGCCCAAGCTTGCTAGCAGACACGACCAGGTTGCCATGACAAAGCCAGGTATGATGGAGAGCTACTTTTCCAAGAAATCAGCAAGCTTGTGCTGATGAAAATGCCCGAGACGAAGCTGCTGCCAACATTATGGGCTCACCTGTTTCTCAATGGCTGTCACATCACGCAGCCGCGAACAAACACGACTATAGCCCCTCTGCAGCTAGTGGCCGCACGGGTAGTCGGACGGCAACTGCTTGGCGGCAATCACCCTGTGCACTGCTGCGTCGCAACATTCTGCACAACACGGCCTTGACCTATCAGCGAGGAATCGCAAATGCAGTTTGCAAGGCGCAGACATAACGCCAGCTCATAACGCCAGTCGTTCTGAAAGTCAAATATATATATATTTGCCTAACTGACCACTGACCATTGCCAGATTCCAGTGACGTGTCAGGTTATGTAAGGGTGCCTGTTTAAGCAGGGGTCTGTGTGTGTGTGCAAAAGGCCTCAAAAACAGAAGCCCTAACTTAAGGATGCTAATTAGCCCCAGGTTATGCCCAATTGATACACTGGTACAGAGGGTTTCAGAGACCCTAAGCCCTACAGTACTTAAGGCAGTACCTAATTCCTAGTGTCCCAGTGTACCACTCTTTTTCAAAATTCTTTAAAAGGAGAGAGAAAGCTTAGTAAACCAGCTTTTCAAATGCTTTTTGGCGTGCGGTGTGACACAGCTGAAGAAGAAGTCCCACACCACACCAACCCTGTTTAATGCCCTTGTCTTTAAATTTCAAAGTTAATCCCCATATCCCAGAATCCCTTAGAAAATCTATTACAGATCGAGAATCTTCTATCATAACCCAGAGTTTTTCAGAAGCGTCTTCTACAGCTATTGAGCTCAATAGCTACAGACTTCTGCACGCAGAACATCGACGCTCTGCGTGCAGACGCGCCAGAGGTGTGCGCTAGATCTACAGTCCGTCTGCCCTTGACGGGCAGAAGCTCTGGGTCAGAAGCTACAGTGATGTGGCGTAGAAGTTGCTGAACTTGGGCCTGATCGCTGCAGAATTAGTCACAGAGATTATCTATGTTTTGTTACAATTAGGGGAATCTGACATAACTCAATTTTTTTCTGTACACAGAGTACTGTGGCTCTGCAGAACACTGACAAAAGTCTGCATTTACTGCAAGTTTATGGCAAACACCCAAGAAAATCTACTAAAACACCTGAAATTGGCTCGCGCTAGGCTATCTGAGTTAAGGGCCAAGCAGTCAGCCGTGCCTCACACAGACATACTTCAGATAGCCTACTGGGTGAATGAGATCAACGTAGACGCACTAGCCATCTGCGGAATCCCCGATCCAGGCTTAGTCCCTGTGCAGCATCCCCGGGACCCATGAACCCTACAGACATCGTTGCGGCCCTAAAGGGAATCGTAAGTTCGACGACGCTCAACAAGCTAGCAGATGAAAAGGCAGAGATCACGCAGCTTCTCCTCATAATCGAACTCTGCCTTCTCAGCTGAATGCCCCACATCGTCCCTACCACCTCCTACGGCTGGAAGCCGCACAGTTGGGCTGCTCCAGGATGGCTGATTTGAGCCACTTGATGCCTACTGGGCACTGCTCGGCTCAGGTGTTTACAGGCATGCAGCTAGTGCATTCCTGAGCTTGAAGGTGCACCCTTATGGCAATGGCGTGCTGAACACAATCAACCGAGCAGAGCTTGCAGCCAACCTGGTGGGTCTCAGACAATGCAGAAAAGACCACGAGGAGTGCATCGCCACTGACTCGAGGTGCTCCATGCAAAAGATCAGCAAGCAAATCAGAGCTCCGAGGAAGACAAAGGACGACTGCCATTGACCAATGCTTCAAGCCATTGCGGATCTCATCATCGAGCGAGCGCAGAGGGGCGTGCGCACACGAATCATCAAGGTCAAGTCACACATAGGCATACATGGCAATGAGAGGGCAGATAAACTTGCAAATGAGGCAGCTGAAGAGTGCAGCAAAGCAAGGGAGTTTGATGTTGATGTGTCACAAGAATACACCAAGCCCTTCAAAGATAGATTTTGGATACAGCGAGAGGTGAAGAAGCAGACTGTAGAGGGCACTCAGACCAGACTGGAAAGCCTGCAAGACTTGCATGCTGACTTGAAGAAGCAGGTGCATGATCAGTACAAGCTGGGTCAGTCAAACCAGACTGCTATGTACTTCAGGTTCTAGGAAAGTGTGCAGCCCTACAGGGACAGAAAACACAGTGATGCATTCCGAGATGTGCCAAGCATCACAGAGCCAATGAAGAGAACTGTTGATCAGTTCCGCTTTAGACAGATTGAGACCAAGAGGAAGGCCTTCAGGGAGAAGAGGAGGTACACGTCCAGAGAACGACTTGCCGCCAACATGACTTGCCCCTTGCGTGGATGCAATGGGGATGATGGCTGTGGACATATTATGGGCGGTTGCTTCCATGTAGACATCAAGAAGCAATACATAGCCAGGCATGACAAAGCAATGAGGATGTTGATACAATCCTACACCAAGAGCAAAAAGGGTGGCTACTACTTGATTGCAGATGTCGGCAGGGTAGATGGTCTAAGGGAGATTGGAGTCCACAGCAAGAGAGTGCCAGCATTTTATCCTGCCAGATTCCAACATCTCAGCTGGAGACACCAACGGCGAACATGGCAGGGCTTTCTTGACCCGCAGGGGATCAGACTGCAGGGACAAGATGAGGCCAGATGCAATGATGATTGAGATGACTGAAAATGAGCAAAGACGGTACCTAACTCATGATGCCAGCTCAGAAGCAACACTACCAGACCTGCCACCCACAATGCCCGTTGGCACAGCCCGTAAAATCAGCATAGTGGAGCTGGGGCACTGCTCAGCCACACGCTACTTGGAGAAGCTCTAAGAGAAAGAGATGCAGCACTCAGCCTTGGAAAAGGCTTTGAAGGATTGTGGCTACAATGTCACAGCGCTTACATACATATTGGGATTTGGGGGCTCAACGTACACAAGCAACATGAAGACACTGATGACCTTAGGCATTGACGGCACAGCAGCAAACTCTCTTAGCAGGAAACACAATTAACACTCAGTGGTATGTGCACACAACATTTTGAAGTGTAGAAGGTTCTTAGAAAGACGGCCTCATAAACAGGCAAGACAACGGGCTGACCCCCCTTAGGGTCAAACTCCTTCTTAGGTTATGGTCCTAAGCAAGTTTTGTTTAGGGCAGCAGTCTCGGGTTGCTTCTTTGCTAGAGGCTCCCGTTATGATCGCCTAACGGCGTAGGCTTTTCTTTTCTTGCTGGCCACCCTGGTGAGATTCCAGAATTAGGTGTCACTCACTGAGATAATCTGTAGATCATGACTCAACTCTATCATGATCTGCAGATTATCTCACATGATCTATCATAATCCAGAGTTTTCTACTTCTGCAGCCCTAGAGCTGTAGAACTCTACACACAGACTTTTCTTCTTCTGCATGCAGAACTTGCAGTGGTCTAGGGCAGAAGTTACAGTCATCTAGGCCTGAGTTACAGATGAGCTGGGCTTGATCCTACAGTCATCTGGGGCAGATGCTGCAGAGTCTGGGGCAAAAGTCTATAGAAACCATCGCAGAGATTATCTGCATTATGTAAGAGTTGACTAATGGTAACATAACCGTGCTTTTTTCTGTACACAGAGGACACTGCCAGCCAACGTCATTGTATTTTCTGCATTTCTGGTTTAGCAGAGGATAAACATCATCTTGTGTTTGATTGTCCATGGACAGCATATACCAGGTAGTGCCATCAGGAACAAGTTTACAAACACATTTTGGGGCCCAGCCCCCACACTGTTCTCCTTTTTTATCATGATGCTAAAGTCGTAGCTAGGTTTTTGAGGGAATGTTTTGAACATAGGAACACACTAGTTGCAACACAAACTGGACACTGCTAGTTGCCACACTGCTAATTGAAGGTGTTTATTGAGATTTTTATAGAAAATGCAGTTATGTCAAGGTTGTACAGAGCTGGCAGAAACTTGTAAATCTTCGTCTTCTTCTTCATGCACCAGGTGTCTTCTGTGCTACTGTGCACGCGTACAAGCCGCGCAGCCTGTCTTGTAGCGAGTGCTGTAAGGTTTGCCTGTAGTTGCGTCGACTGTATAATACCCTGCAACTGCTCTCTGTTCTGCTGGTCTCTGCGACAGGTGTGCCTCTCAATCAATTTTGCCCTCGTTTAGTCGAAAGTAACGTGCAAGCGTTTGAGCTGCTGCACCGAAAACAAGCCATTGACTTGAGGCTTGTGCTGCAACAGCGTGACCTCCCAATGCGATGTTGCAGGCGTTTGGCTTGGTCTGTCAGAACGGCAAGTATGAATCAGTCCTGGTGGGCTGGGTTTAAAAAGGCTGTCTTGCTCTTGGTGATCAAAATGGTGATAGTAGCCCTAGGTTGGTTACCTGATACTTGGGTCAGCCAGGTGTTTTTGCAGAACCTCAACACGCGCCAGACACGGCTGCTCTCAGACAAAACAGAGCCTTCGTCAGCACCATCTGTGCATCATCCTTGTGCCCCGTGTAACAACCCACGGCCAGCTGGTCCATCTCCTCTACCTGGCCCAGACAGAGCGCCCACAGCTGCAAAGCAATCATCAGAAGTTTCTGCGCCACTTGATGTGCACAAGGACTATGACTTGCGTTTGCGGGCAGCATACTGTCAACACCCCCCTCGTCCCCCTCATTTCTCTCACACGCCAGAACTGTTTGGGAAATGTCATGGCGTCCCTGGAGAGATCAATTTTGATTGGCATGCAGCCCCTACTACATACATGAAACAGTATGAACTCCGTGGAAGCTCTGTAGTATTGCAGCCCAAGCCCTTGCGGGCAAGCAGAGTGAGGAAGCAGTGCATCCCAAGCTCTCTTGAGTATGAGCTTGACACAAGTGATCCGTATCATTGGTGCTGGCGTGGCATACCAGGCACAGAGGCTGGCAGCTTCAAAGTTGTGGAGGGTGCAAGTCATGGAGTGGCAGCAAGGCGATTGCCCTTGCCTCCAAGCGATCCAACCATTGAGCAGTGCAAACCCTCAGACAGCCCCAGAGTGTTTCTCACATACGATGAGGAAATACCAGATGAAACTAGGTCAAATTCCTCTTGGCTGGGCTCTTATTGGCATCTTATGCAATATCTTTCTGTTTTGTTGTAAAGTACTTGCAGCATGTGTGCAGGTCACTCTGCATTCTTCTGTGATAAAGTATTTGCAGCATGAATGCAGGTCAGCAACTGATGGGTCACCAAGTGATGAGTCATCAAGGAGTGGCACAGAAGCTATTTGTGCAAAGCATGATACAGCGCTGGAGTCATGATGTTGGTACAATACACCAAGGTGCTCTGTCATGCTTTTTCAAGATTTGGCTTGTTGATGCTGTTGCTCAAGGCCTGCTTTAAGGGCCCTAGCTCGTTTCAGCGCAGGCATGCAGTGTTGTGGCAAGTGTCCAAGCAGCCTTATGCTTTTGTATGTGCTATTCGAAGGACTACTCGCACCTACATTGACATGTTGACAATCACAACAGAAAAGTTTGGCAACATACAGCGGCTGCTGCATGTTCATGGTGTAGCTGACACCAGCAGTCTTAGTTCTGCAGCTAGGGCCGGGTGTGACTTGCTGAAGCTTGTCTGCAGGAGCATGAGGATGCATCAAGCATGACAGCGGCAGGGTTGCCATATGACATGCATCAATCCACAGAGTGAAGCTGCTTTGTAATGGTTGGTCAAGCAGGGTCATATAGCCATGAACGTAGGGTCAATTTGGGTTCAGTGACTTGTTTGAGTTGTGCCAGTGCTTGAAGAACTAACTTGTGCTGGTGCAAGACGCGGCTTTTTGTGATATTTTGCCCAAATACATTGGTGAAGTGGTGGAAGGTGGTTGTATGTATACTTGCTGGGCTCAGAGTCTTGGGACTACCGTATCAAAAGGCATGATGTTATGATACTAGACTAAGGCTGCCAGTCTTTTCGGAGTATTTGCAGGGTCTTCAGACTGTCAGCCCAGCACCAGTCTCAAAGACAGATGTCAAAAAAAAGCCTGATGACATAATGTGACAAATCACAGGAAATAACCTTAAGGTCAGTGGTCAGATAGACAAATATATATGCTTCGCAGTTGGACGAGTCCATTGTTGCCTGCGCAAGCACTTACTAGATCTGCTGTATCGACGCGCCACGCAGTTGAAGTGCAGCAAGGCTCAATTCTGCTGCAGGCAAACAACGGCATGCCTGCGGGTGCAACCGACAGGTCTCTGATCAAGCACGCACAATCTCTCTTGAGTGAACCCCGCGTTGCTGTTGTGCCCTTGACGCAGCAACTCACCGCCACTCTGAAAACCGCGTCGACAGCATTCCAGGGCCAGCTTCAGTGCTGGGTTGACAAAGCTCCACCAGCAGACTATACTGGATTTCAACTGTTTCCACAAAAACGAAGGGCCGAATTTCGAATAGGACATGCCAACCTGGAGCGCATGGGAGCATTGCAGCAAATGGGTGTTGAGGTATTGGCTGTGACTCTTGTTCTCAACCGCGGTGTGGAGCTTGAAGGTTGTAGTTTCTACGCCATGACTCAGATTTGTGTGTTGCAAGGCATACATGAAAGGCTAAGACTAATATGCACTCCACAGGTGGTACATGCATATGATGCTTTGGCACGTGCCTTCTTGGCGCAACTTGCCCAAAAGCTGATGATGCCACGCTCCCTGTTTGAGCCAATCTTGGATGCTCGCCCAAGAGTTGCCTCAGCCTCTAGTCTTGAGGCCATAGAATATCTGGGATTGCCTGAACTATCAGCAGCACAGCTTCAGGTTGCTGGAGGGTGCGAGGGCCATGAAGATAGGGGCCTGCTGACATGCATATGCTCCAACTCCACACAAGGGCTGCAGGTGTACACTACAGTGCTTGACCTGTCTTGCCATGATCACCTGAGCTGTTCTACTATGTTCTGCAATTGTGAAGTGACTCACAGTTTGTCATGGTGATTCTGGTCAGGTTCAGATTGACAGAACCTGTCAATGCAAGCTGAGCTGTGCTAGTATGGTTTGCTGCTGTGACCTGACACACAGTTTGCCAAGGTCAACTCGGTCAGGTTGAGGTTGACAGGATCTGTCATGGCAAGCTGAGCTGTGTTGCAATGTTCTGCTGCTGTGTACAGATAATTGTGCAGTCTCCAAGACTTTTGTGTTCAGGTTGAGGTGCATGCACCTTGTCAAGGCAATCTGAGCCTTGCTACTTGCGCTCTGCTGCTGTGAGTTAACTCATCTTCAGTCTACCAAGGTTACTTTGCTCAGGTTGAGGTTGACAGGTTTTGTCAAGGCAAGTTGAGCTGTGTTGCATTGTTCTGCTGCTGTGTACAGATAATTGTGCAGTCTCCAAGACTTTTGTGTTCAGGTTGAGGTGCATGCACCTTGTCAGAGCGGTCTGAGCCTTGCTACTTGTGCTCTGCTGCAGTGCATTGACGCTTCTTCAGTCTACCAAGGTTACTTTGCTCAACTTGAGGTTGACAAGTTCTGTCAAGGCAAATAGAGCTGTGTTACAATGTTCTGCTGCTGCGTCAAGATGACTCTTGAGTCTACCAAGACTCTTATCTTCAGGCTGAGGTGCATGTGTCCTGTCAAGGCAATCTAAGCGCTGCTACTGATGTTCTGATGCTGTGAAAAGGCACAATCTCAGTTTATCAAAATCATGTTATTCAGGTTGAGGTGAGTGGGCAGTGGCAGGATGTCCCCATTCCAGCAGGACACATAGCTATCTTTCCAGGCTATACGTTGGAGCGCGCTACATGCGGTCTCATCAAAGCAACAAGGCACAGGGTGGTACGCACCTGTCAAAGGATTTGCTGTGACTCAGAGACCATCAGCTTGCTTGATATGCTTAGTCAGCATGCCACTGGCAGTGCATATATTTTTGCAAGGCGCTGTGCGCGACTGGGACAATGTTGTGCAACAAGTTCACATTTTGATTCCTGCCTGTTGGATTGTGCAATGAATGTGTTTGCCTTCATCAGCAAGCCTTGCCACTCATCACTTGCCAAAATGTATCAGCCAAAAGCACAAAAACAAACTGGTGTGTAGGTGATGAGTGCTCAGGCTGAGTCACGCATGGCATTGGTGTACAAGCTGAGGGCTCCTGAGTCTGCTGTCCTCAATCTGTGCGCTTCCTTGCATCAACATCACAAACACATTCCCCTCAGGTGACTGCACATCTTTGAGGATTTCAGCCAACGAAGCCTGCAGCCTGGCTGCAAGCGCAAAGTGCATCCTGTATGCAAGGATGTGTTCCAGACACATGAGCTTTCTTGCTGCAATATGACAGGGTGTACAACAATGAAGTCTGAATCCACAGGCACATGGCGCTTGCTATCCTGTTACAAGCAGCACATTTTGAGCTGGTGCAGCTTCATGTCCTGAGTAAGGCATCAAGCACAAAAGAAAGTCTTGTGGCATCAAAGTCCACATCCACAACTTGTAATGCAGACTACAAGGTCCGATTGCTGTGGGGGAGTTGATGCACTTCTTTGAGGCCACCCACGCTTCTATCAACGACTCAGCAAGAGCAAGAACAGCACAATCTGCAAGTTCCAGCAGACCAAACAAGAGGATAAAAGTCAAGGAGGGAAGCCCACCAGCACCTGCTGCGCCTGTGCCAGTGCCCCCAGTCCAGCCCAACCAGCAGAACACGGTACAAATACACATGTTTGTCTGTGTGTTGTGTTGTAGACCGCAAGCAATGATTTGCCTTTACTGGTGAGTCGTTGCAGGCAGCTTCAAGTGGAGCTGAAGCTGCCTGCAACTGAGATTGCTTTGGTTTGTGCTGTGCTACTGTTGGGCGGCCACAAGCAATGATGGCCGTATCTCCTGCATGAGTTGGAAATGTCTACTTGAGAAGGACATCAACAGAATGCATGGTTGCATTTGTAAAGCCTGCGTAGCATCACAATCTCCATGCACGTGCGCCATCCCTTGGCAGCAAGACTGTGAGATGAGCTGCAATTGCTCTGACATCACGTCCATTTGCATTCTCCATGCTGATTCTTAATTTCAGCAGCAGTCATTGCCATTGCTGTGCACATTTCTGAAACATGCTAGACCACCATAACAATCCCTTGCTGAAGTCACACCATTCAATACAGACTTCTGTGACTCAGTCAGCTAACTGCAAACATTTGTACTTCTGGATATTCCGGGATGGAGAAGCACATTCAGTTGATCGACACTGTTGGTGTTGTTGCTGCAGGTTCACCCACCAGTCCAAATCACTGTTCGCTGTAATGAAGGACAGGAGATGCAAGTTAAAGCGTATCCCCAGACACGGTTGCAGCAAGTTTTCTCAGCATGTGCAGACAGGCTTCTTCTGGCTAACAGCGAGCTAAGTTTTTTTGATGCCGAAATGGGATTCCTTTATGGCACAACTTCACTGCAGGAGGCAGGCATCAATAATGGCGACGTCATTGAATGCCTTGTTCAACAAGTAGGGGATTGAGGCATCTACTTTGGGAAGCATGTTAGAGTGCTTGACCATTTTGGCGGTGTTGCTGCAGGCTCGGACTCCACTCGAAATCATTATTCGCTGTTTTGATAGCGGGAAGGAAGTGCCATTCAAAGTACTGCCCGGCACACTGCTGCAGAAAGTTTTCACAGCATATGCAGAAAGGCTGTCTTTGGATATTGCCAAGCTGAGGTTCTTGTTTTATGGCGATCTACTGCGTTGTGATAAGTCGGTGCAGGAGGCAGAAATCAAGAGTGGCGATGTCATTGTTTGCATGTCTGAACAAGTAGGGGATTGAGGCAGCTCCTGTACAATCACTTGAGATGACTTGAAACTGTCACGCTGTTGCTAGGACTGATAGAGCTTTTCTGGGCTGCTGCTGTTTGGGAGCAACTGTTACATTGTGTGCATGAGCCACTGTGCGTGCGCAATTTATGGCAGCGGTTGGTGCACACTGAGTCAGAGCCATATGCATACAGCAGAAACAATATGTGCATTGTAGGAGACCTGTACATTTCAAGAAATGGTTCTTGAGCTGCCCGCAAGTGGAGTGCAACAAGATTGTTCAGCACATGCCACCTTCTTGGCGACGTCTCGCATTCACTTGGTTGTACACTGTTCGTTGTTGTCGGTGATGGTGCTTAGGTGGACCAGGAGACAGCAAAGCGTCAGTTTTACACACATGTGTTGGTGTGCCCAGCTCATTCGCCAAGAAGGCAACTCCTAATGAGCAAACTTGTTGCACAGTCCTCGCAAGCATTTGGAGCAAGCTGCGCTAGCAGCAATTTCTTGCTAAGTATATATATACGTACGGGTACCACACAACTAGCATGCAATGGCTGCTGTGTGACTTCACCATTATGTGAACCATTTGTTCTGCTTTGATCAATCACTGCATGCGTTGGCGCGCATGCACAATTTGTGCAGCACAATATGTGAGAGTTGCTCCCAAAATCCAGCAGCAAGAAAAACTGTATCAGGTCTAGCAAGAGCAAGACGAATGTGAGTAATCTGAAAATTTAATGATTGCACTTTACGCAAGGTAGCTGCATCAATCCCCTAACTGTCTAAACATGCAGTCAATGATATCTCCGTTGAGGATGTCTGCCTGCTGTAGTGACTATTGGGGACGAAGTTTGACACCATCCGTGTCCAGAAACACTAATTTATGCAACTCAAGAGACAGGCCTTCTACAAATGCTGAGAAAACTTGCTGCAGCAGTGTCTGAGGATATGCTTTAAGTTGCACCTCCTGGCCACTCTCACAGCGAACAGTGATCTGGATTGGAATGCGACCCTGCACTGCCACCAATGATGTCAAGCAATCAAATATGCTAACTTCATTGCAGATGAGCTAGGCATACGTGTTGAAAAAACTTTGCAGTCAGTTGGCTAGCGTCAATTTGGGGGGTCAGTTGGGTAGGACCAGTTGGCTGCTGGGTCAATTGACTAGGGTCAGTTGGCTGGGTCACAAAATTTGTGGTTCAATGCTGTAGATTCAACACAACGTGCCATTGGTAATACACATGTTTTCAGTTTGAGCATTAGAGTTTTGAGCCAGCAACTGCGATGTCTGCTGCACTAACGAGGTGTCAGCCTGAACAATGTGGATGTTCTGCCGTCGCAGCAGCTGTAGCTCATGTAACAGTTTAGCTGACAAGGGGCCAACACAATGCATCCACAGCATGCTATATGGGGCTTGCAAATTCTGATGTTGTATTTGCAGAGCTACCCCGACCAGCTGTATCACTGACTGTGCAACCCAGTAGCAGCAGCAACACAGCAAGCAGTATGGCACATACTGAAGCAAGCTCAGCTGCAGACAACTTCAGCTTCACTTGACTCAACTCAACAGCCAAGGCCTACCATTGCTTGCGGCCAGCGTCACAGCACACACACTGGCATGGATAATCGTACCGGGTTCTGCTGGTTGGGCTGGACTGGAGGCATTGGCATAGGCGCGGCAGGTGCTGCTGGGCTTTCCTGCTTGACTTTGATCCTCTTGTGTGGTCTACTGCAACTTGCAGATTGTGCTGTTGTTGCTCTTGCTGGGTCGTTGATAGAAGTCTGGGTGGCCTCAAAGAAGTGCATCAACTCATTCACAGCAATCGGACCTTGTAGTCTGCAACACAATTTGGACAATGTCACATGACCCTATGAAAGCTTTGAGCTCAATACTCTGCTCAGAAACTTGAGCTGCACTAGGTGAAGATGTGCTAACCGTAACAGTATGCTAAGCGCCATGTGCCTGTCATTTTACAGTTCCTTGTGGCCAGACTTGTCATGTTACAGCAAGAGAGCTCGTGTGTCTATCCTCCACAAATGCTTGCATACAGAATGCAAGTCCTGCTTGTGTCAAGACTGCAGCTTGCTTTGGCATGCTGAAATCCTCAAAGATGTGCAGTCACCTGAGGGGGATCTGCTTGTGATGTGGCTTCAAGGAAGCATACAAGCTAAGGACAGCAGAGTCAGGAGCCCTCAGCTTGCATACCAGCACCATGCGTGACCCTGCTTGAGCGCTCATCACCTACAAGCAATTCAGCTTTGAGATGCAGTGTGATGACTGTGATCAAGGCATGCTCTACAAGTTGCCTTGATCTGTATCAAGACTTGTTGCTCAGGATATATCGCACTTTCCGTACTATGTGGAACGCTGTTGACGTGTAGAAACAGCGGTGTGACCCTCCTGGCACAGGATTGTACCCAGTGCACGATCTCTTGCCCAAAGAAAAGCAATGACATTGACGTGCTGACTCAACACGTCACACAAACTCACATGTGCTGAGTCACAGCACAATTTGTGACAGGTGCTTACGACTCTATGTTTTGGTGCTTTCGCAAGACCGCATGTGGCGCGCTCAAATGTATGGCCTGGCAAGATAGCTATGTGTCCTGCTGGAATGGGAATGTCCTGCCACTGTCCTTTCACCTCAACCTGCACAGATGACCTTGATAGACTGAAGATGTGTCATTTCACAGCAGCAGAACACAGTAGCAGGGCTCAGCTCGCCTTGATAAGTCGTGCCAACCTCAACCTGAGCAAACTGATCTTGGCAGAGTGTGTGTCACTTCACAGCAGCAGAACATAGCAGGACAGCACAGGTAGCAAGGACAAGAACTGTCAAACACTGCAGTGCATACCTGCAGCCCTTGAGTTGAGTTGGAGCATATGCAGGTCAGCAGGCCCTTGTCTTCATGTCCCTCGCACCCCTCAGCATCTTCACCCCGTGTCTTGAGTAGTTCAGGCAATCCCAGATACTCTATGGCCTCAAGACTAGAGGCTGAGGCAACTCTTGGTCAAGCATCTAAGATTGGCTCAAACACGTTGCATGGCAAATCCAGCTTTGGGGCTAGTTGTGCCAAGAAGGCACGTGCCAAAGCATCATATGCATGTACCATCTATGGAATGCATGTTAGCCTTAAGCTTCTGTGTGGGCCTTGTGATTGGAACAAGACACAAGTTTGACTGAAGACGTAGCAACTGGATACTTCAAGCTCCACACTGCGGTTGAGAACAAGTGCAGCAGCCAATACCTCGAAAGCCATTTGCTGCAATGCTCCCATGCGCTCTAGGGTGGCATGTCCTATACGGAATTCGGCCCGTCGTTTTTGCGGAAACAATTGAAATCCAGTATAGTCAGCTGATGGAGCTCTGTCAGCCCAGCAGTGAAGCTGGCCTTGGAACGCTGTCGCTGCGCTTCTCAGAGTAGTGGTGAGTTGCTGCGTCAAGGGCACAACAGCAACTCGGGGTTCACTCAGCAGATAGTGTGCGTGCTTGATCAGGGATCTGTCGGTCACACTCGCAGGCATGCCGTCGTTTGCCTGCAGCAAAGATACGCCTAGCTGCACACTTCAACTGCGTTGTTGATGCAATACAACCGCCATTCAAAGCTTGCGAAGGCAACGATGGGCTCGTTTAACTACAAAGCACATTGACTTTCAGAGCGACTGGCGTTACTGGCTGACGTCTGGCGTTACTGGCTGGCGTTATGGCTAGCTGGCCAGGTCAAGTCCGTCTCGTGCGGAGTGTTGCGACGCAGCGGTGAGCACGGTAGGATTGCCACGAAGAACTTGGCGTCCGACCGTCCGTGCGTGCACTAGCGTAGAGGGAGTACAGTGGTGTTTGTTCACGGCCGCGTGATGTGACAGCCAGCAAGACGAAGGTGAGCCCATAACGTTGGCAGCATCTGCGTCTCGGACATATCAATCAGCTGTGTGATTTCTCGACCAAATAGATGCCAGTCATGCCTGGCAATGTCAGGGCGACCTGTTCGCGTCCATTGCCCTATACTAGCAAGCTTGGGCCTTTTGCGATGGTTGCGTGATGCTGTCACCATGTCAGATGGTTGGTCAAGCACTCGACAAAACGTGCCCAATGCCTGAGCTTCTGATTTGCCTGCTCAGGATGGCTAAACAGCGTATTTCAGGAAGACTGCGCAGAGCGCTTGGTAAGAGCCATCAAGTCGCCAAGGCCTCTGCCAAACCCCTTGTGCGCCTGCTGACATGTTGTGGCGCTGGGCAACATCAGCAGGTATGCAATTTTCATTGCTGCAGCCATCCTTGAAAAGTGTGTGCACCAGTATCTGTGTGCACAAGTTGTGATTGCTGACTCGTGGCAGCGGACACAAGCAGAACGCTATGTTAGGTACTCTCCTCATGCATGCAATGCTTGCTAAGCATCTTGCTGCTCACCACAGCAACCATATTTTGTTTAAAGTTGTGCGCGGGTCAATACATATCTGGAACATGTTTGTCACCGACAAGTGCTCTGGCAAAAAGCTGTCTGCTATGCTTGGCTCATTCAACAATTCAAGAGCAATCTATCTCAGGAGCTACTTTGGTAAGACTTCTGTCAAAGCAGATGCGTCTTACCATGTTCAACCAGATTAGCCTACCAAAACAACCCTGACATTTGTGCCTGACGCTGCGAACTGTTTTGTGCAGGACCTAGAGGAGAAAGCTGAGTTCGTGGCAGCCAAGCGGCGTCATGCAGTGCTCACTCAATGCCTCTGTGCCTTTAAAGCCAACAGAGAGCGTCAGGCTACCAACAAGCTGAATGCTGAGAAGGCCAAGAAGTTCAGGCAGCGCCAGCTGCAGAAAGTCTTCTTTGTTCAGTGGCGCTCCATTCTCCAGGTATGCTGCAGCATCAGCAACAGGGCATTGTGCAACAATTGTATATGATGCTTGCCTCTTGAATCTGCAAAATTAACTGCAGAGGATGAAGTACCTAGCTGCTCAACCTGACAGTCCACACTTTTTTGTCTGCAACCTGCCACACATCATATGCCTGCCAGCTATTCCAGCATTATGGAGCATCGATTGCATCATGATGTTCTTTGCACAGACAACCACTGCTGATGGTACTGTTGTGCTCAACTGGTGCTAGCCTTTGCTTGCACCTGCACATGCGCATTGTCATTGACAAGCCACACGCAAACATTCACCAACACAGCACGTGCATACAAAGTTGGCATTGTGGTTCTTTGTGAATGTAACCGCAATCATTCCATCAGCATCCTGCAGCATAAAAGCCCTGCTGTACTGACATTGTGATTTCTTGTTTGCAGGAGCAGAATGACATCATTGCCTGCTGCAGAAGGCAGAAGCAATCCAGCCTGATGGTGGTCAGCATTGCAGCCTTCAGCGCCAACAGGCACGAGCAAGCGGCCAAGAGGCAGGCCACAGAGCAAGCCAATGGGCTCAGGAGACGCCGTCTGCTCAAAACCATGCTAGTGACTTGACGTTTATGCCTTCAGGTAATAGGCTACTTGCTGCATTTTGTGAATCAAGGGATGAGGGTGTGCATGTTGGAGTGAGAAGTCGGTGTGTAAGACTGGCGTCTTCACAGAAGCTGCAGGTCTTGAGAACACATATTGCCATCGCAAAGGAGCCAGCTTGCCTTGGTCCTGAGACAATGACTTACCTGTTCATGGTTCAACACGTGTCTCCAAAAGTCTTAGAAATGCCATGCAAAGAGTAAGTTGCGCTGCAGTTTGGTGCAAAGATGGCTTTGACTGGCCCACAGGTCCTTGCATGGCCCATACTTGTCAGCTCATGCTCATTGTATTACAAATCATGTTTGTAGGCATGAAATGTTAGTCTGGACCTGGAATCAGATGAAACATCAATTTGCAGTTCATTGAAATGTGAGCACTTGGGTTGTACAGTGTACAGGATGTATAGATGGACTGACACGCCCTGATGTAGCTGATTTTACATGCGGCAGCATACTTGAGAATATGCATGTACTGTACAGGTATTGCCTAGAAACAAATATTACATGGGTTTTAGTTGGCTCATCCTGGTACCTACCAAATTGGATGAGTGGTGGGTGGATGTCAAGATAGTTGTGGGGCCAGACAAGTGGCCGAGTGAGTGGGTGATTCAGCGAGTGAGCAAGCCATTGTGCTGATGAGCAAGCAGCTGATGAGAAGACTGTCACGCTTATTACACTTTGTACTCTGCTGTGCAGGAGCAAGCAGTCCTTCTTGCGCAGTGCAACAGGCAGAGGGAGGCCAGCCTCCTGCTGGTAGCCTTCCAGGCCTTCCTTGCCAACAGGCTTTGCCAACTTGCCAGGAGGCAGGCGGCACAGCAGGCTGATGCGCTAAGGAGCCGGCACATGTTGAGGACCGGCCTGATGTCCTGGCACACCTACCTGCAGGTAACAAGTCGTGGGATGACTATACCAGCAATGGATGCATGACTGCATATACGCGCAAGTCCGTGCATGCATGCATGAGTGCATGTTTGCATCAGCGAGCAAAGCAGCATGTGAGTGCATGCTTGCACGCATGCATGAAATGCTCAAGAAATGCATTTCAACACTATGCATGAACATAGATGATGTCACCTTTGCTTGACTGATATGACATGTCCTTGTCCTCAGGAGCAGGAGGAGGTGGTTGCAAATATCAAGGGGCAGAGGCATTGCAGCCTGCTGCGCCTGAGCTTGGAGGCCTTTGCGACCAGCAGGCAATGCGAGATTGCCAAGAGGCAGGCAGCACAGCAAGCTGATGCGCTCAGGAGACGGCACATGCTGAGGACCGCCCTGTTGTCCTGGCACACCTACCTGCAGCTCAGAAGCTTTGAGATCAGTCCATGAATCTTGAGTGCATGTGGGCGCGAGTCGGTGCATGCATGCATTGTTGCGTGAGTGCACATGTGAGCGGGTCAGTGTATGCATGCATGCGTGTATGCGTGAAAGTATACATGAGCAGTACGGTGCATGAAGGCATGCATGGTTGCATGAGTGCATCAGCAGATGACGGATGAATGTATGCTTGTATGGACAAACCTCATGATCGACAGCATGCTACTCACGTGCATGAATTAGTCTTGCCACACTGACACTGGGCACTCCTTGTCTTTAGGAGCAGGCAGACATTGTTGCCCATCTCAGAAGGCAGAGGCAGGTGGGTCTGATGCAGACCAGCTTGCAGGCCTTCATCAGCAGCAGGCAACTGCAGGCTACCAAGCGGCAGGCATCACAGCAAGCTGATGGGCTGAGAAGGCGGCTCTTGCTCAAGACTGTCATGGGGTCCTGGCGCTCACACATGCAGGTAGCAAGCTGTCAAAATCATGCGTACAGAGTGCTGCTTTGATTACTCACCAAGCCGGTTGCACCCAATGCACATGTGAGCATTTGTTCTGTCGATGGCTGAGAAGCTATTGAAGTGAGGCATTCACTTGCTGTTTCAATTGACATTTGCATTTCAGAATTTCTTTGTCATCAACTTGATATTGCCTGTGTGAACACCCCAATTGGGTCTTTGAAATGGCAATCAGACATTCATTGAGTGCATGATTGTCATCTGCTTTGTGTTTGCGTACAATGACATGTTATCTGCAGGCATCCTTGCAGTGGGGCCTTGCAAAAAACAGTACAGCAAGCATGACGGTCTTTGCAACTGCATTCAACAGGACACAATCTCAACAGTCACAAGTTGCACTTTAGGCATCATGCACTGTTCTCTGTTGTGCAATTACGCTATGCTCATAGCATGTTTGTGCTTTGCAGGCGCAACATCAGTCTGCCACAGTGATATCAGCGAGGTGGAGGGGGCATGTTGTCAGGAAGCAGCTGGCAGTGCGGCGTCAGGCAGCCATCAAGCTGCAGTCATACTGGCGAGGCAGGCTTGTCAGGCGCCACCTGTCAGCACATCACAGGGCAGCAACTCTGCTGCAAGCCACTTTCAGAGGTAATTTGGCCAGAAGGAGCTTTGCCCAGCAGCACCAAGCTGCCCTGAAGCTGCAGTCAGCCTGGAGAGGCAGGGCTGTCAGGCGCCACCTGTCAGCACAGCGCAAAGCGGCAACCATGTTGCAAGCCACTTTCAGAGGTGTTTTGGTGAGAAAGCGCTTTGCCCAGCAGCACCAAGCTGCCGTGAAGGTGCAATCAGTTTGGAGGGGCAAAAGTGCTAGGCTGTCAGCACAGCACAGGGCAGCAACCATATTGCAGGCTGTATGCAGAGGCAGCATTGTCAGACGCCATGTGGCAAAACGGCACAAGGCAGCAACCATGTTGCAAGCCGCTTTCAGAGCTGTTTTGGTCAGGAGGCGTTTGGCCCAGCAGCATATTCTGCTGTCAAGAGCCAGGCTGCTGTGAGGCAGCGCCTTGCCCACATGGCCATTACTGCTGTTGTCACTAAGGTCAGCTATATTTCCTTTCCTCTCTTGAGCCTCTCTTGTGACACTGTTGTGAAACACTTTCTTGTTCAAGCGTTGTTGTCATTGTTGACATCACTTCCATTCTCATGAAAAAACCTGCTGAAAGCATGAAATCCCTCTGTCAAATTGTGCATCGTGACGCAACATTGCAAAGTTGATTGGTTGCATGCATTGTCCTATCATATGATACTTTCAGCAGGCATCTCTGCCTGTGCTCACCTGCTTGCCG
The DNA here is from genome assembly GCA_002118135.1 of Trebouxia sp. TZW2008. Taxonomy (NCBI): domain Eukaryota; kingdom Viridiplantae; phylum Chlorophyta; class Trebouxiophyceae; order Trebouxiales; family Trebouxiaceae; genus Trebouxia; species Trebouxia sp. TZW2008. The sequence continues at coordinate 245,796 of BDIU01000133.1, forward strand.
CCAGCAGAACCCTACTTAACGTCTTGCACAAGGAGGGCTTTCTATTCTTTCTGCTTCAGCATAAGCAAGGGTCATGTGACTAATGTGCTTCAAAGCAAGCCACGCTGCATGCATCAGCATTTTGGCATTGTCACACCTGGAGAACATTGCTGACTGATCAAGCATTTGATGCAGGTGCCCAACAGTGTGCGCAAGACAGCCACAGGCAGTGAGCGCCGCCTCTCGGCTAGAGACGTCAATGACCTACCAACCCCCCTGCTGCCTCCATCAGCTGCTGCTGGTGAGCCTTCTAGCACAGGCCATAATGCAGCTCAGCATGACCAGGAGCCAACTGCCACGACACTTAACTGCATAGTCACAGAACCTTCTACCTTTGTAGCTGCAACTCTGACCAGCAGTACAGCCCCTGTTGGCACAGCACGTCTCACGATGCAGTCACCACAGGAAGGCGCTCCTGCTGACGCAGCATCCCTCACGGTGGACTCACAACAGCTGAGCACTGCAGCCCCTGCTAGGAGGGCACATTTCACTCCACAGGAAGGCACCCCTAGTGACATGGCCTCACCAGTACTGCAGTCACAGCAGAGAACTACTGGTGGTGATGACACATCTCATCCGGTTATGAAGCCAAGTCAGGAGGTGGCAGCAGCCAAGCCGTTCACAGCTGCCAGCCAGCGTTCTCAAAAACTGCCAACCTTGTAGCAGCTTGTGCAGATGCAGCATAAGGGCCCGCTGGCAAACCGCCAACGCGCTGCTGACATAGGCAGACAGTTCAAGGCAAATGAACATGCTGACAGGCCCCACCAGCTGCGCAAAGCTGCTTCAGACCTCAGCCATGGCGGGCTTGAACACAGGGGCAGCAGCAAAGTTGGCTCAATGCAACAGGCTGACCAAGGCTTCAGAAGCAGCAGCGTTAGGCAGCTGACATCAGGACCTAGTGCCATGGAGTCTGTTCCAGAGCTCTGGGAAGAAGTGCCACTTGACAATAGTCAACAAGAGCGGCAACAGCTAGCTTCAGCTGGCAATAGCAATATGGCTGTAAGGGATTCAAGGATGCCATATGGGCAGGAAGGGCCGGCAGGGCCTCTGCCAGGCATCAAAGCGTTAAGCTGCGGTGAAGAAGAGCTGAATGTGATGGAGAAGAAGCACGGACAGGAAGGGCGGGCTGGGCCTCTGTCAGTCATCAGTGCAGCCATGAACGCAGAAGAGGAGGCAAAGAGGTTAGATGAGCAGGAAGGGCGGGAAAGGCCTCTGCTAAGAAATGATGCAGCCATCAATGAAGAAGGGGAGGCAAAGATCACGAGCAAGCAGGAAGGGCAGGTCGGGCCTCTGCTAAGGAGTGATGCAGCCAGCGACAGCATTGCTGCAATGAGCATCACTGGACTAAAGACACCATTAGTTTCCAGTCATCTTGCCAAGATGCAGCAGTACTACGCAGATGACCACTTGGACAGTGGGCAGTGTGGCAATGAGCTGTATGTGCAAGCGCCTACTGCAAAGACGCAGCCTAAGGAGTTTGAGGATTCTGACGATGAGTATGAGATCGAAACCAGGTCTCTGCTGAGGGTCATCCTCACAACCAAGACCAAAGGCATGGGCAATGTGCAGAAGGTGAAGTTCGGTCTTGGATACTCCAAGGAGCCCCTTGACAAGATCAAGGCGCAGTATGGCAAGGCGGCGGACAGCATGCAAAGCATGACTGCCAGTTTGAATGCTAGTGGCCAGTCAGTGGCAGCATCAGCGCAGGCAGCTATAGCGGATGGCAACAGGCTTGCTGACAGGTTGGGTCAGCGTAGTCAAGCAGCAATGCAAAAGGCCAAGTCAGATGCTGTGGCTGCTGCAGCTGCCGCTTCTGCTGATGCATCTGCTAAGGCAGTTGGGTATGCAGCCAATGCAGCAAGTGCTGTCAAAGCGTTGAGGGACAGCGCCTCGGCTGCTACAGCTGCTGCTACTGCTGATGCGTCTGTCAGCGCCGCTGCATATGCGGCCAATGCCTCTGCAGCTGCCAAGGCGCTCAAAGGCAATGCCGCAAGCGCTGCTCAGGACTTCACAGCCAGGAGCAAGGCGTGGTGGACAAGGAGGATCAATAAGCAGTCAAAAGCTGGGTAGAGGGAGTTACTGCAAGGCTCATTAAGTGACTAGGCTTGCTAGCTTTGCCTGAATCATGGTCATGAGATACACAGGCTGTATAGAGGTCGAAGCGATACCCTGACGGTGTATGCTTATCACAGCTGGGCTACTCTCAACTGTGTATGGACCATGTCACATTGAGCATTGACTACAGTGTTATAAGAAGACGCAGTGTCTGTGCTTGTGTGTGCATTAGTGCGATCTGTTCCTTTGCATGATACACAGTGTGCACAGGTCCCCAGACTACAAATGATGGCTTATAGAGACAGTATTGACAATGTTGACACAAACAACATTTGTGCAAAGTTGGTGTTGCAGCATGCAAGTGCCTGCTCGTGCAAAACCGGCCTTGCAACGCACAGGGTCTTCGAGAGTTTTCTGCCTGTTTGGAGACGCTGTTTGTGCCCTGCGAGCTGTTGATGGTGCCTGACAAAGCAACTTGCCTCAACTCGTCTCTTTCACAAGTTATGGTAGTAGGCATGAAGGGCTCTTAGTAGCACTTTATGTCACCTGTGGTAGTCATCGATATTTTGGAAAAGACCCAAAATCCGTTCGCGCTACCTGACTAAAATCATATTGGCTTGACCAGATCATCCTTGCAGAGGGTCCTGTAGCGCGACCAGGCTATCAGAAAGGCTGCACAAGACGCTTGGTTGGCGATTACCTGAGCGGTGCGCATCGAGGTTCGACAGTCGACAGTCACTGGTCTGTCAGTGACCTTAGATGGCAGACAAGCTATGCCTCTTATGTATCATCGTCGCCAGCGTACTTGGTGAGTCTTGAAGCTTGCGCTTTGATATTGCGTCGATATATATATATGGATTGCGTTGCATGCGCGTTCCGACAGCTGCACTGCATGACGTTTAGAAGCTGACCTGTGCAAAAGGGCCCGACTTTATTGTGGTTTTCCGACTTTGTTTATCGTGCTGCAGGCGCTGCTGCCAACGATGACACGGCGCGGTCTCTTCTTGCTAGCGCTCCAGCACCTTCAGTTGTGCCCGCGAACGCGTCTTTGCCGGATCTGACCGCAACTCAAGCCATCGCTCTGCTGTGTGCCCGAGACATCACGTCGGCACAGTACGTCCAGGCGCTATTCGATCGATACGACTCGGGAGGGTTTGAGTGCCTCAATGCTTTTATCAGCTTGAATCGGACGCAGGTACGACTTCGCTCTCACAGCATACAGCTTTGGGCTCGGTTGAGCTCTCGCCTGCAGTGCCTGGGTGTTCGCTTGCAGAGGCCGATGAGCGAGCGCAGAGGTCCCTTTCAGCGTCTGAGAAACTTGCATGCTGCTACCAGTCTCATGCTCACCGCATCGCATGGCATGTTGAGGCAAAAGACGCATTTTCTGCTTCTGCTGCTGTGCAGTCACAGCTGTATGCAGACAACAAAACCTTGTGTCACGTTCAGACTGCAACTTCCCCTGCATTTTTTGTGCAGGTGCTAGCAGATGCTGCCGCAATTGATGACAAAGCAAAATCAGGAGGCGACATCACCCCGCTATGTGGACTCCCACTGGCAGTGAAAGACACCATTGATGTTGAAGGCTACCCAACAACAGCAGCCACCCCTGGTCTTGCCAGTGAGTCATGACTCTGCTATCCTACTGCAGGCTTGCATCGCCTGAAACATCTAATTGTCCTGCAAGTGTTGCTTAGGTGCACTCTTTGCCCTTGCGTGACCTCACAGCAATCTCTGGGTGCTGCAGGGACAGTTCCGCATGTCACTGCAGATGCCAATGCAAGCTCTGAATGATGGGAATGCACAGCCGGTTGCTTGGACCATTACCTTGATCTATAGCCTCTTGTGTTCAATACACGCAGCATTCCCATAGCGTTCAATGCATGCAAGCACACGGATCAACTTTTTGTGCCTGTTTCTGATGTCAGTGCAACAGTTTCATTCAGCAGGGGTGCATAGAATTTGTTTTTTGTTACCTCAGCTGAGCCAGCATGCTGAACAACTGCAGTCTTTCTGCAGATGCCTATCCTGAATTCAGTGGCCCACTGATCGACAACTGCCAGGCAAATCATGGTGTCATCATTGGAAATCACAAATCTGGCTGATTTGTCATCATCATTGCATCCGTCCAGCTAAACAGGGATGGATTGCTCTTGTTTGGCTCGGCAGGTGCCTATCCTGACGTCAGTGCACCGGTATGAGACAACTACCTGGCCCAGAACAGCATCATCCTTGGGAAGATGAACCTGGCTGAGCTGTCATCAGCAACCACATTGATTCAGCCAAACCTGATATGATACAGCCCAAATGATAAACCTGTTGCAATCTACTGCCTGCAGATGCCTATCCTGACTTCAGTGCACCGTTGATTGACAATTACCTGGCCAACAATGGCATCATACTTGGGAAGATGAATCTGGCTGAGCTGTCGTCAACCATCACATCCATCCAGCCAAACAGTGATGCTTGTGGCACAATACCAGCCGGAGGTGGTTGCTCCACTCCACTCAATGCCTACAATCAGACCAGGATGTCTGGAGGTCTGTCCCTCATCCTTTGCTTGTATGAACACCCGTGTGAATTCCTGAGTATCAGCAGTTTGACTGCCTATGACTGCAAGTTCTCCTCAGTTGTGAGCATCAGAAGTATTTACTCTGCTTTATGTTTGACTGTGAGCATTGTATATGCTCTCTGTATCTATCCCTAGAAGCCTACATCCAGACCGTCGAGGTCTGTTCCTTGTGTCCTTGTATCAAAGCTACGACCGTACATGTACACAAACACTCAGACATGCAGCTGTTCAATGTTGCAGGCAGCAGTGCAGGCTCTGCAGCATCCACAGCAGCTAGATTTGCCCCTTGGGCCCTTTGTGAAGACACAGGGGGGTCTTGCCGAGCTCCTGCTATGGCAAATGGCATCTATGGGATCAGGCCAACCCTAGGCTGCTACAACTACTCTGATGCCCTAGTGCTGGCCACCTTCACCAGAGACACTGTTGGCAAGTCTCTGAATATGATTGCCACACCAACTTTGAAACAAAGCGACTTTTCTTCTCTTTCTTTTAATTGCTCTTGCAACTTTGATGTAGTATGGACCTCTACCTCTCCTGACCTGCAGGTAGACTTCAGCGCTTGCCCGCTTGCCCGTACATCTTCCTCGCCTGGTTTGCCAGGCCATTTTGCTTGCACCATAGAAGATGCAGTTCTGCTTGACAGCTCCATGCACACCTCAAATGCTGCAACAGATGAGTTGGGCGCTTTGCCTGCTCCAGTGCCATGCAGTGCACCTGCAACTGTCCCTCGCCTGATCTGCAAGCAGGCTTTGCCATACTTCCATACACCTTCCTTTCTCCTGACATGCAGGGAGTTTTGCTTGCAGCATGGAAGACTTAGTCTTGCTGGACAGCTTCATGTGCACGCCCAACGCCACATTTGAGTTGGGTGCTTTGCCTGCTCCAGTACAGTACAGTTTACTACACTTTTCCCTCACCTAATCTACAGGCAGACTCTCAGCATGCATCTATACACCTTCCTTTCTCCTGAGATGCAGGGAGTTCTGCTTGCACCTTGCAAGACTTAGTCTTGCTGGACAGCTTCATGCGCACGCCCAATGCAACAACAGACGAGCTGGGCGCTTTGCCAGACCCACTGCAATGCAACTACATTTTTCCTTCTTTTAATGTGCACGCATGCAGCAACACACGATAAATCTGTTTGTCCTGACATGCAGGCAGTTTTGCTCGAACAATGGAAGATTTGGTGCTACTCGACAGTTTCATGCGCACGCCAAATGCCACAACAGATGAGTTGGGCGCTTTGCCAGCTCCAGTGCAATGCAGTGCCAATGTGGAAACGAATATGAGCTTGAGTGGGCTCAGGTTGGGGCTCCCCAGCAACTTTGGGTGGGTCAACCCTGGGCTCAGTGGGGAGGTAAACAGTCAGTTATGCCCAAGGATCTCACAGATTAGTTGGTGATCTGGATTTGCAAACACTTACCCCACATGTAGTCTTTCATGGTTGATCGATGGTTGGCACCTGTGTCATCGCAAGCAAAAAAGGTGGTGACAGTTGTGCACAACTATGGTTTTGAGGCCTTCCACCATGCTCACAGTGTTTGCAAATCTTGACATCTGCAAAATGACAACCTGTGCTATGGGTCATTCACTTGCCACACGACATGATATACACCATGAAACACAGCATAACCCACAGCAGTGTTGGATTTGGCATGCGAGTCATGCATCAGACTTGCTGATTCAAGCGGGCAAAGAGGAAATGAGTGCCAAGTTGAGACGCATGTGCATCTGATTGCATGACTTTGGCCATGCTTGTCAGCGAGGGACATGTTTTGCATAGACCTTTGGCAGGCATCATGTGACACAGCGAAATGCGCAGTAAGACATGCAGCATCAGTTAAAGCGTAACATGCAGTGCTGTGATGCAGGTGTCAGCTGTTGCAAGTCGTGCGTTAGACTTGCTGACTCAAGCAGGCGTCACACTAGTGCCGTTTGACTCTCAAGCATTGAATGATGTCAGCGCTGATGCTTGGGGGACTGGAACAGAGAGCTATGCGTTTGAAGATACTGATACTTTGGCAAGGTACATATGCACTGCTTGCATGCAATGTGTGCTACTGATAATACTAATAGATTGCACATGCTTGGGGGACTGGAACACAGAGCTATGCCTCTGAAGATACAGACACCCTAGCAAGGTATGTACATATTGTTACGTAGTGCTTGCATGTCCCCTGTCCCACACAGCAACCTTCTGTTGTCTATATAGCAGCTAGACTCCGGCTCTCAGGCTAGAGTGATATGCTGATGGCCTGTGCAGTTTTGCTTCTGTCAGAACAATGAACATGTCCAGAGCATGTTGCACATGCAATCTCATTCATTGAATATTGATGTTCAGCTCTGTTTACCAGCTTGCCCTCAGCTTTCAAGCACCATCATGCTCTGCAGCATCAAGTGTTGCAGGTTCAACTCCAACCATCTGGCTTTCAATCTGTTCCGACTGTGGTGCATACTTGAGCTTACTGACTCATGCCACTGCTGCTACAGGTACTTGTACAGACACAACTACACTATCAGCGTTCCAGAAGTGTACTATTCAGTCAACAGGCCAGACCTGAACGCCTTGTATGTGGATCAGCTCATTCAGAGGGACTTCTCGAGGCAGGGATCCACTGACTTGTGGGTCAAGTACCTTAAGACAGGTAGACAACACGTTTCATACTCCTGTCTGTTACAAAAGATTGTTGTCTTCAGCGCTCAATTCAGTGCTCTGCAGTGAGTTGAGCGCTTCTCAGACTTGTATTGCAATCAGCTCATGCAAGGATCACACGTGTGACACAGGGCGTGTCAGTGCTGCTGTGCTGAGCATTATCTGCAGCCACAAACTTGAGATGGTTGCCACATGTGGCTGCTGCTGTTGCTGTTGCTGTTGCTGTTGCTGTTGCTGTTGCTGCTGCTGCTGTTGCTGTTGCTGTTGCTGCTGCTGTTGCTGCTGCTGCTGCTGTTGCTGTTGCTGTTGCTGTTGCCGTTGTCGTAACACGTTCAGTAGCAGTTGCAGATGGTGCTCTGTGCTGCTGCAGAGAGGCCTCAGATTGTAAGCACCTGGAATGAGGAATTCATGCAGCAGAATGTGTCAGCCTTCCTATACCCAGGCTTCACCACCACCATGCCGTAAGCTCTCAACTCAGATGATTTGGCTGCCTCCAAAACCTTGCTGAGGGAAACCACATAGCATGATTCCGTTTCACACTTCACAGTCACTGCCTCAGTTGACGATGCAGTTTGAAAACTAACTTGAGCTTGTCTGGTGTTTTGGCCTGGCTGCATGATGTGGTTAGCAGGACCACTGCTCATTGACAACTGCTCATTGAACTTGGGGTTTGCTGTGTCATAGACGTGATGGCTGCAGCATGCATGCAGCAAAGCGGCAACGATATGCTGCATCCTTGCCTCATAGCTGCTAGGTTGATGCATGTGCATAGTTTTGATGTAACGTGAACCAACCCCAGGATCTGCCTGTGATATCAAAGCAGCACAAAACAAATGAGGAATTTTTCCCAAATGAAGTTTGACTGCTGCCCAGGCCGCCACTGGCGCCTTGCACTTGAAAGGTTGCAGACTTTAAATGTTTTGTGCAACTGGTCGTATGCAATGCAGGGAGATTGATGCAACTGAGCCATATGTGAGATACTCCAATGGAAGCGTCATCAACCTATCCCTCACCAACTACTTCGAGATTGACGCACAAGCTGTTGTGACAGGTACATCTGCTTCTGCTGGCCTGTTCTATTGTTCACACCCACGTCACATAGGGCGTACTTTGACTACGAACGCTTGATTTGTCAGCTACAGTGCAGCAGACATGGACAGTAACTCCTGTCTGGAGTACCTCTCAGCAGCTCTTCAGGTGGCAAGTCAAGGATGCAAGAATGCTGGAAGATTCAGAGTGCATACATGCATATGCTTGAGGTGACGCCTGCAATGACAATGCAGCACTAGGTTCCCAATGTAAGCCTGACAGCGCAGGGCAGCCCATTGAGCTGCAGCTAGCTTGCATCAAAACAGAAAATAGCAGGAAGAACAAGGGAAACCCATGCATTGTGTAAGAATGCATCTCTTTGTGAAAATGCATCCAAGTGCAAAATTGCATTCATTTTGGATCTAACCTTTGACAATGTATTGCAGCTTTGGCGTTCCCAGTAGGCATGAGCAGCACATGGCAGCCCTATGGTCTGCAGCTAGCATGCATCAGACTGCATGCCTTCACTCAAAAAAGTGCATGATGTTGGAGCTGAAGTCTGTCTTTATAATGCAGCGCTGGCATTTCCCGCTGGCATCAACAGCACAGGGCAGCCCTATGTGCTTCAGCCAGCAGCCCCAGCAGGGCAGAAATGGCTGCTGCAACAGTCCACACAACTGCGTGTGCGTGATGCTTGAGCTGATACTTGTGACTGTCTTGCAGCTTTGATGTTTACAATTGGAATGAACAGCACAGGGCAGCCCTATGAGCTGCAGCTAGCAGCTCCAGCAGCGCAGAATGCCCTTTTCCAATAGTGCTTGACCGCATGTCTGCAGCTCTGCCAGCTGTAGGCGGATTGCACAGCTTTGAGAAAAGCAATCAGCGAGGCACAGAATGACGTTTGTGATTGTACTGCAGCTCTGGCGTTCCCAGTTGGTATGGACAGCACAGGGCAGCCCTATGGGCTGCAGCTAGCAGCCCCAGCAGGGCAAGACGGCCTGCTGCTCAGCATTGGCCTTCAGTTGGAGAAGCTGTTTGGCACCCTGGATCCCCCTCCCATGGTGGCCGGCTGCAAGGGATGTGTTTCCAATGTATTCAACACCAATGTAAGAACCTAGTCTGAGAGGAACCTGCCCATTGCCCTATTATTGCAATGACATGGGCCTCCGCACTGTTGCAGGCTGTGCCTCCAATGTCTTCAACACCAATGTAAGGCCTCATGCCATGCCTGTTGCTGCAACAGAGGGCTATTAAAAATCACTCAATCTCTTTTTAGGGATTTTTTTTTCTTTCTTTTTCTGTCCAGGAATTCATCATTTTCCCGGGGTACAGCAACATTAAACATTCCACCTTGTTTTCAAACAAATATACAATGACTGTTGCTGCATCTGCTTGAGGCAAACAGTCATTGGCCGTCAGCTTGAGAAACTGTTTGGCACCCTCGACCCTCCTCCCATGGTGGCCGGCTGCAAAGAATGTGTCTCCAATGCTTTTCACACCAATGTAAGGCTCAAGTGCAATGCTTGCTGATGTTTGTCGTCAGAGGAACATTGCTGTTTGACATCTTGGGGTCCCCTCCTTTTGTGGCAGGCTCCTGCAAAGGCTGTGTCTCCAACATCTTCAACACCAACGTAGGGCTCTTTCTTGCAGCAAATAGGCATTCTGCTGTTGTTGCAACAAGTCTGCGTTCATACGGTGGCTGTTGCTGTTTGGCACCCTGGACCCCCTCCTAGTGTTGTGGGCTGCAAAGGGTGTGTCTCAATACTAACGCAAGCCTTTCATGCAGTGGCTGTTGTCGTTGTTCTTTGCAGCAAAACTCCATCCACTGAGGCAATTGCGCATTGTGCAATAAGCATTGCTGTCATTGCAGCCACGCTTTTGATTATCTGTAGCAAAGATCCCTCGCAGCCATTTTGGAAGAATTAATGGGCTTTTCCGCTGTGCATCAAGCTTGATAGGTTGTCTCGTGCTGCAGGTAACCTACAACGGCACAGGCATGCCAAACAACACAGATGTGTGGACCCAGTTTGGTTTGACCTTCAACGGCAGCTGCTCTTCAAACCTTTTGACCAGCTATGGCCAAAATGGTTTGTTGGGCATGGGACCAGGAAACATGACTGCACAGCGTCCATCAACAGCAACTGCTGGCTAAAGCAGAAAAGAACAGAAAAGAAGCAGCAGAAGTCGATGCTGGAGGCAGAAGAAAACAGGAATCAGGCCATCAGCCACAGCTGCATACTGAACTGTAAAAGCAAATGAAGAGACAAAGCAGCAGTCTATGCCACAGAAGATGGGAAGGGAAACCATATGGGAATGCTTTAAGGCTCTTTGCATATCAAGAGAGCGCTCCTGTACCCAATAGACTGACATTTCAGAGCACTCATCAGGGCAAACACACGCTAGCCAGGTTGCACAATGCTGCTTCCTTTTGAAGCTACGGAAGAAGTGTCATTGTGAGCCGAAGCTTTTGCATTGAGAGTTCATTGCATGTAATTCTTATCATCTTTTTCACCTGCATGACTTGGTCTTTTGTATGATTACAACAATCAATGCAGGCAGGGTGTCAGCAGCATGTCGTGTAAATGTAGCGTATGGCACAACACTGCTGTGTGTTCTACCAGGTGCTTTGCAGCAAACTTGAAGGGGAATTGGCGCTCATAGTTGTGTACAAACGGGTGTGTCTCTATCAGCCAACCAGCCACATGCTCAATCCAGAGGTGTACGTGGTGTTTTGCATCCTGCATGAGAGTACAGTACAACCATGTAGAGGACTGATGTCCATGGACCAATGTTGAAAGCCACATGTACGTACATGTCCTTGTTGACTTTTGACTGACTTTGTAAACAAGAAACTTGTTTAGCCAGAGCATGGCTCCCTTACTGAGCTGACATAATACCTGTACCTGTGTACGTAGACCTACCAAGCCTAGGTTGCTGTCAAAATCGCAAGTCAATTAGCTTCAGCCCTAGCGCATTTGAACCGTAATACGGTAACGGTGCCCTAAGTTTGCACAAGCTTTGGTCTGGACTTTCAGTCTTGTTGGCGTTCACTGGCAAAAGCAACAGGCGCTGCGCAACGCTACACTTATTGACAATTGCCTGTGCACCTGCTTGGTGACCATCACAGTTGAGGAGGAAGCCTCCTGCACAGGGATCGAATACACTGATCCTGCTTCCCTTGCGGAAAACCGGTAGAGCACATTCTGCTCCAGGTAACTTCAAAAGGCATTGCATAGCTAGCCTGGACACGACGAGTGACTGCAGCACACGCTTCTTGGGTTTGATGCCTCAGTACCTTGTTCATCAGATACACCCTGTGATTTGCCGCGAAATGAGTGTCTCAGTACTCAGCTTGACCTTTGCTCTGGTATTCGAACGAGATATGTGCCATCACACCGCCTTTTGTCAATGTACGACTTGTTTGATTCGAAAGCCCGTGTTACACTCACTAAGATCTCAAAAGCCTTTGCTGCAGCCTCAGCGCGCTCAAGTGACCTGCACTGCATACTTCAGAGGCAAGTTGCTTACCTGCTTCAATATGCCGTGCAGGGATGACGGGCCCTGGAAGCAGCAGAAGCTCTCAGGAGACTGGAGGCTTCAACTACAACCCTGCGCACCACCAAGCCGCACATCACCGCAACATTGACAGTCACCGTAGGCAGCACGCAGTGGAGCAGGCTGCAGTGCCTACACGGAGACACCACTTCCGCAAGAAGGCCAGGGCTGCACCGGACGTGAGGCCAGATCTGAACAACGCAGTGAAAACTGTTGAGGCAGATGTTGATGACGCTCCTCTGCAGCTTGGGCTAACAAAGAGGGTTGCCCCAAAGAGGGTGTGGAAGGTATGCTGAGCTTTAGTGCTGTCTTGTGTTGCCCTTTGACTTGATCTGTGTGGACTGTCTCCTGTCCAGCAGATGTCACTTGTAGAAATGCAAGGTGTTGCACTTACACCACAGAGTCACTGCTGGTGTATAGCAGCTTTGTGAAGGCTACTGATGGTGTTGCTGCTTGTGCTCCTGCGTCACAGTAGCATCTCTCAACTCAATCGATAGATGCTGCCAGAAGTTGTTTAGTAACCAGATCCTCCGCCGGAAGGCTGTCTAGATTGTACTACTTTGGAAGCTGCATGTCTTGATTCATTTCATGTCATCAATTCAAGACGCCTGCTAGACAGGTTCACCAGGCCTAGCTTCGTTTTGTAGCAATGCACTCACCCCATCCAGTTTGCTGCATAATGCATGCAGCAAGCGTGACTCACCCAGAGACTCAGCATATCAAACTGTGTTTGGACTTGCCAAACTTCTTACGCTATGCAGGTGTTTGCTTTAAATTTGATAGCTACCTATGAGCTGCGTCGTCCAACTACCTTGACCTGATGATGCATGTTGCCTTGCTGAGTGTGGCTTCTTCATCACAAATGCTGTTTGTTGCAAGTTTGACAAAACTGTGCTATGCAACTTCTACCCAATGCTTGTCCCAAATTGCAATTGTACTTGTTCATATGATGATGCGCAGAGGTATGATCTCCCCCATAAAACGCCCCTTTTGGCTGTTGCTTTCTGCGGGAGATCCTACTCCTGCACGTCGTCAGTTGAAGATCATTTGCAGGGGTCTCACATGCTTTGCTCTGCATTTGTACCGATTCACATACTCAACATGTGCTGGGACGGGATCTACGTCAGAAAATCACCAAGAAGGGTGCCATAATCTTTGCGTTAAATCGCATTTATACCTATTCACTTGTTTACACATGCAGGGATGGGACTTGCCTCAGAAGGCAAAGAAGAGTCAGAAGGCACAGCAGCATGCTTTAATTTTGTGCTCAATTGCATTTATACTCATTCTTTTGTTGACATGTGCAGGAATATGACCTCCCTCAAAAGGCAAAGAAGGGTGCTGCTGCTGCCCTCAAGCACTCTGCTGCCACAGAGGCATCACCAGACAGCCCCAAGTCTGACGCATCAGCCCAGGAGCGGCTGCCTAGGCAGACCAGAAGGGCCCTTGGCAAATCCCTTCCAGCCTCCAACCCACCTGTGCCTCAACAGCAGGGCCAGCAGCAGCAGCAGCAGCAGCAGCCAGGATTGCAGTTGAATCTTGAGGGTCTGCAAATGCCACGACTGCAGCCTGTAGCAAAGCCTAAGCAGCTCAAGGGTGGCAGGCAGTGCTCTGCTTGCTTCTGCACAGGTGAGGGGATGTACCTACATGCGATGTTGTGAGAATCTCACTCTGACGTTGTGAACTCAATGCTGTTGACAAATTTGTGCAGGATGCTCTGCGGGACAGGCTATCTAGAATTGCACAAATGTCGCGCTGGAAAAAGTGTGCGCTCTGTGCACGGATTTGATTACTGGACATGCAGCCAGTATATGTGTACCATGCTGATCTTACCATACATGCTCATGAATGGCTAAGCATGCATCGCTCAATCCTTGTGACAATTGCCCTGAGCGCAGACATTATTGACCCTAGGCCAATGAGACACATCTTTATCAGCTGTTGAAGTTCCTGACAAGTGCGGTTTGTCGGAGAAAATTCGACGTGTGATCTTATGTGCAGAATCTGTCTCTTGCTAGCATGGAGTGGCACATGGGACAGTCCTCAGGGTACATGTTGTGCAGCAGGCATGGCATGTCAGATGGCAGGGGTCTCAACCCAACAAGTGTGCTTTGTAACATCAAACTGAATCTGTGCCATTGTGGTGCAGAATCTGTCACTTGGAGGCATGGAGCGGCGAATGGCTGGTTCCCAGGTCAGGTGCTGTGTAACAGGCACGGAGCTTCAGATGCTAGGGGCCTGATCATCACACACCTAAAAGACCAGGTACATTTACATTCAGTGCAGCAAGTGCTTTACTTTCTTGTCAGTTTGATAGCTTGAATAGGAGGCTGAAGACATTTGATTGCTCCAGTGCGTACCTAGTTGGGCCTACTGAGCCTGTCTAGCACACATTTGGAATGAGTAAATGAGGCTGAAGTCTGGTTTTGACTTTTAGACTAACTCTCAGGTGATGCAGCATCATGCAGTGCCTGCAGCTGAAGTCCATCAATTGCAAAACAGGCGGTTAGCCAGGAGACAAGCAGTTGCAGCTGCATCTGCATTTGGTCTTGCTTTGTCTGATCAAGCATTACAGTCAGCTTCACGGACTGTTTAATCTGTTTATTGATCTTGAAGTTGGGTCTACCAGCAGACAGCTTCATTTCATGTCAATATGTAGTGCTCGACATTGCTGAGGCTTCAGACGCATGTCTGCATCCAATTTGCTGGCTAAGACCTTGTTTCGCTTCTAAAAGGACCCAACTGTGCCATGCACTCACAGTCCCTGCTCAGCTGCACTTGACCATAACAGCACACATCGCGATGTGCAGCAGGTACAATGCTATGCCAATGCTTGGCTGTTATTGGACATTGTTTACTTCACAGCAAGACTTGCTGTCAAGACCATTCAGTCAAATCTGTCGTTTATTTGTCAACATTTCCTGTCTGGGCACCTTTGGCATCCTGCAGACTCTTTCTCTGTTGTGCAGGGCTTATGGCAGTTTCACCACCGCCTGCACTTCCTTGACAGCCAGGCAGAAGAGGATCAGCAGCAAGCAGCAGCAGCAAATGCATCACATGAGACACACGCTGCAGCTATTCAGCCTGCCTTGCATTCAAAGCCCACTATCAAGAGGAAAGCCAAGTCCGCACAGCCCATAGACAGCACAGCAGTCTCACAGCAGGATGCAGAGATCTTGCTTGCTGCTGGCAACCAGGCACGCAATGCTGCTGCCGCTGAGGACAACAACGCTGAAGCACAGCCTTCAGCGTTTCTGCATGGTCACGACCACCACAGAGGGCAGCCATCAGCCTCTGTGCAAGGTCATTATGACAACAACCACCAAGCGCAGTCCTCAGCTTTATTGCCTAGAGGTGACTCCCCAGCAGATAGCAGAGCTGTCTTAAGTGGGCCGAAGCCTGTTGCAAGAGAGGCTTTTGGTAATCAGAGGGGATCACAGCCATGGACGGGCCAAAGGACACAGGCAAGTGCATCAATTGACAGGGCAGGTTCTCATGCAGCTAGTGGCAGCAGGCTTGGTCTGCACAGGCCCTTATTCCGCGACTCTGCCCAAGATGATGCAGCTTTGGACACTGGCAGAAATGCATCTCAGAGGGGAGCTGATGGATTGACCCAATGGAGAACATCAGCGCCTATTCTGCAGCGTCATTCTGCTGACATGCCAAATGATAGGCACCAAGAGACAACACAGCTGTTGAAGCAGCAGTCCAGCACAAGCAGCATGCATGCTACTGCTGCTGTAAGACAGGCTGGAGAGCTGGAAGAAAGTGTTGCTCAGCATGCAGCATCAGCACAGCCTGCAAGCCATCACAGCAGTGGTCAGCAAGCTCAGGCCTTAAGTGATGCTCAGCAGAGTCTGGGTGTGAGTCGTGCGTCTGGTGAGCAGCTGCACACCTCAGCTGACAGCTGGCGGTGGCCGCTGCAGAGCCCTGGACACCATCGGCGGCACCACAGGTCAAATGAGCAGGTAAATCGTCCTGTCCCATACTCATCGCGCGTATTGATGTATGTATTGATGTATGTGCATTCATAAGTTCTGCTGTATGCTGGCCAGCTGATAGGCCTATGAGGGTGCAAGCGATTATGCATACCTTGTTATGTATGCCTTGCATATCAAGATGTTGCAGTGCCCGGTTGAAAATTATGCTGCATGCCATGTTTGCTTTGCTGTTCTTGCTAACTTGGTCAGCACAGCATTCAGTTTACAGGTGTTGAACCCTTTCTGTCTTCATCCTGTCCTTGACATGCATGATCATGCCCAAGCTGTATATCCAGCCAGAAAGGGTGCTTCACCTGTCAGTTGCATGCAGCGCTTAACAAGATGATCTGAGTACAGATGGCAATGCAACATTGACTCCAGTGCATGATACGATATGTGCTTGTGGGTACAGTTCGCCCACAAGCAGGCTTTGCTGTTGCAGGAAACCATGGGTCATGACAGGCAGTCTCTCAGAGCCACGTCACCACTCCAGCATGCTGCAGCGACAGGGCAAGACCGCAGTGCAGCAGCGATGCTTCCCAATGACACCATGCGCATGCAGTACCATGATCAGAGCTTATCGCACTCAGCAGCCCCCCCATTGGGCCTCTCGCAGCCCTTAGACAGTGTTGCCAGTAGTGCGTCCGTGCTGTACAGCTTCAGCAGTCAGACACAGCAGCGTAATGAGGGCTCAACCTCGGCGCTGCCTTCAGCCCTGCCCTTAGCCCCTAGCAGTCATAGTCTGCCCCATCCAGTACAGAGTGCTCAGCCTAATGGCAACTCAGCCCTCGCTGCTGACTCAGCCAGAGTCCCTGCTGATGACTCAGCCACATTCTCTGCTGCTGACTCAGCCAGGCAGAAGAGGAAACGGAAGACTGAAGAAGACAGCAGCACAGCAGCTGGACGGTCCCAGCCAAATCCCTCTAAGCGCGTAAAGCCTACAGAGCCCTCTGACCACAGCATCATAGCTGATGCAGCAGCAGTATTGAGCACTATGGGGGCTGCAGCAGATGAGGATACAGAGATGGACAGTGAGGAGTCTTGTGAAGAACATGAGGTGGCGGCTTTCTTGGTGGACATGCAGCAGAATTCTGCACAGCCCACTTCAAGGCAGGCGCTCAAAAGGCATAAGGGCAAGGCTCCCAAGAAGCAGCATTAGCTCTGGCCTGATTTTGTTCCGATTACAGCCCGTGCATCAGCCAGCCATTTGCAGCTTGGCAGTACAGTGCACTAAATGGCAGCTGCCTGCAGCTTGATATGCCACATCACTACAGCGTACACAGATTACCATACAGCAGAGTACTGTAGCTAGTTGTATGTTCTGCAATAGGAACTGCTAGTACTTCAGAGTTGCCAGCCAACAGCTTTGGCTCTGCCTTCGTGATCGCAAGATAGAACGCCAACAGTTGCCTGCGCCTTGCCGCTATGGTATGCAGCACACATGACGTGTCATTGTTGCAACATACTTGGGTTCCTTCCATGCGTCGCTGTGCATTAATCAACAGGTGTGCAGTGCTTGCATCGATAGTCTGATGCATGACAACATTCAAAACAGCAATTTTTGCGAAACACGTTGTCTTGCCAATGTGTCTAGCGCACTGCAGTCATCTTCAAACCAATGTGCACTTCTCAAGTCTTAGTCTTTCAGGGTGCAAAGTTCAAGGGCAGCATTGCCTGCGTCTTGACAACCGCCTTATCAATGTGTTGCGCGCATGCAGTCCAATTGTACTGCGCCATTTTATCCAACACCTAAGGAAGCTGAAGCCAGACCTCACCACGTGGAGATCCACGTGGGGATTGAATTACATGATGCTGAATAAGCTTCTTGCGCGGAGAGTCGCTGCCCACTTGCAGTCCCACTCGCGCAATCACCGGCTTCAACTTGACCGGAACCTGCGCTGGTTTTGTCGTTGTCGACAAAGACACAAGAAGAACTGGGCAAGTCGGGTTATTTTCATTCCTAGAAGGGCTGAGTAGGCCTTGAACGTGACGTTCAACGCCGCCTGGCAGCAAGTGTGCTGCTTGTCGCTGCGAGACACGCGAGCAAATCAGCGGCACTAGGGCCGCAGAGCATATTGCTCGTGCCGGTATGCATTGCTTACATCTGAGCTGCGCGCAAGTGTACCTGGCCCTGAGTGCAGTGTCAAACAACTATGTCAGACCTTACGTCAGTTGCAATGAGCTCTGCGGGTTTGTAGATCTCCAACATGGCGCGTCATCCTCACATAGCAGCAACTGCACCGTCAACGCAGTTGTTTTTGCAGGTGTTTTCACGTTTGACGGCAACGATGCAACGGCCTATAATGCTGTGGGCGACGTGTGCTTTGGCCTTACTGGCCTCTGCACATGCATATAGCCCTGCCGGCTGTAACATCACTCAATGCATGTCAGTGCAGAACAACGGAACGTGAGCTCCCAATCTTGACTGTCCTTGACCTTCCTTTCTATGATGAGCATGGCGTCAGCATGTGTACAGCGCCACAGTCTGCATGGCTGCTTGCACTGGAGCCAGACTCGGCATGCACTCCCCGCATTGCTGTCTATGACTGCTGCAAATGCAGACTGCGTGTCTGCAGCATCTGATGACTCAACATTTGATGCAGTCATCCTGCTACAGCCATAGATCTTATGAAAATGGCTGCGTCAAAATATAACAGCTGCTTTTTGCAATTTTGTCAAGTCTGTTAACCAGCATCAAATACGGCAATACGCACATCCTTAAGTTTGCGTGTTCTACACTATGCGCATTTGCATGGTCTGAAGGATTGAACCAAGCTGCTTTGCATACTTTTCAACATTCTTCATACTTGATTCGCGATCCTGTCATTGATGCGAGTGCAAGCGCAGCTATGAGTGTGTGCCCTTGCCTAACATTATCAGAAGAGCCTTTGCCAAACAGTGAACTGAGAGCAACAGCCAGCCCTTATGGGTTGTGTTTCATGGTGTCGATGTGAGTTTTGTCAGTCTCACAGGTGCTATGCTCCATGTCTCATGAGCGAGGAAAGGAAAGCATAGATTAGACTTGAGAAGCTCTCATGGACACTATAGAAAACAACTCCCAGGGCTAGCTACTGCTCTCAGTGCTCTGTTTGGCAAAAACTTTCCTGGAAGTGCTCAGGCAAATGTGCTCACTCGTATTTGCAGTTGCAATGCCAGCGGCCTTGCCAGAGCAAGTACCAATCACGGGTGACTTGCCCTTTGCCACAGCTTTCATCACAAATAGCATGATACCATCACTAGCAAATGCAGTATGGTGAGACGCTTTAGCAGTCATACCTCGGGCAGTAATCAGAACATGTTGGGTTGCAAGGACAACTGTTTTGCGCAGCCCACACATTGACATGTCACACTGCTTTAGGGCATAGGCACAGTTGGCTGCCACATGCAGTACATCAACATTGATTCTCAGCTGACGCTGTCAGTTTGACCCCCTGCTGGCTGCCTACAACAGGAAAATCAAGTTCTGATTCCCGATTCATGAAGTTCTGTTCTAGTGCTGATTGTGATATTTGAGGTGCATTTGTACTTCTGCAGCGGCACAAGGGACCCTGCAGCACCAGAAGCTACCAATCAGTATGACCCCATCTTTGCCTCGCCTGTTGGTAACTTCACGCCATGGCAGATTCACATCAGCCCTGCAGGTGATTCAGCATCCCTTTGAATGATTCTCCTGACAAATAGCTAGCGTAATTTGTCATGACATGTCACATGCTGCCAAATGACAGCTTGTGTATTGCTGTACACTCTAAGCGCTAGGATTCACACCTCATGCTGAGCAACACACAAAGTGAATACTGCCTGAATCACAACCTCGCTACAGATGCAGATGATTTCAACACAGTGCAAACAGTGTTTGGTGATTCACGCCACGAGCTGTGCAAACTTGACATGTATGATAAACATCTACACATGCCTTGTGCTAAACTTGCCTTCTTTTTCTGCACATTTAGATGATGCCAACCCAATTAGTGTGTTCTGTGGTCATATCATCATATGATCATATGTTGTCTATGAGTCAGCATCACAATGTAGGTGATGTACTAGATTGAACTCAAATGCCTGATGTAAACTGTCCTTTTGGTAAATGCAGATGATGCCAACACAATGTTGTATGTGGTGTATGCCACTGGACAATACATTGGAGCCAGCAATGAGAACGGTGGCCGTTGTGAGACTGTCACCTTCCAGCAATCATGTGAGTCTTTCTTTCACATTTTGCAGCCCAATGCACATGCCATGTGTTGAACATGCGCTGCACCTTGCAACACATGCGAACAAATGTCTGACACTTTCAAATATATTGCAGACTGCGTGTGCAGCAACTCTCAGTAGTGTGCTTGTTTGACGTCAACAGCAGGGTTGCTGTATTGCATTTCTACATGTCTAGATTCCCATGCACAAATGTCAGATTACTGTGCAATGACTACATATGCAAGCCAGCTTCAATACCATCAGCTCCAGACCATGCATGCAGCCGTTGTCACAACACAATGCAGTGTATGATATGTCCACACCACACTGCCTCTGCCAGCCTTGTACTAAGCACTTGTTCTGATGCAGCCAATGCTCATCCTAGCTGCATTTGTGCACATCATAGATTGATGTTTGTGCCCACATTCTCCTTGCTTGCAGCCAATGACACTTCCACATGCAATGGCGCGGCCCCCAACACGCCAAACAACCCCAACAACGTAAACACAGTGGTGGAGTGGTCAACCAGTCCCAGCCTTGCCAACTCCCTGACTGCTACGGGATACAGACAAGTGTACAGCCAGGTATTTACATTGCCGGCATCAAGCAGCTTGGACTTACAGTAGTTCACATAGTGTGCTGTAGCATGTGCTGCTGCTGCTGCTGCTGCTGCAGCCACTTGCTGTGGTCAGGAAAGACCAATTGTTGACCTGTTACCTTCTGCACCCTTTTCAACCAAACATCAGTCACTCTGCACACGTGTAGGCAGATTGAAATGTACAAAGGTGCTGCTGCTGTTGCCGCTGCTGCCAGTTGTCACAGTACAGGAAAGCTCAATTGCTGCGTCTTCACCTTTTGTATGTTTGCCAGTCAAAAAGCACTGCTCATGTATTGACAGATTGTGTGTACATGGCAACAGCAGCAACTGCTGCTGCTGCTGCTGCTGCTGCTGCTGCAGCACCTGTTGCTGACATGTTTTGTACTATGCAGCCTCAAGGAGAGACTGACCGTTTCATTTCCACTCTGATCAACAACAATGTTGACCTGGACGGCAGTGCTAATGGCACAGTCACTGGCGGTGCCTCCTACTACTCACCTGTCATTCACACTACCACCATAGGGCCTCTGCAAGCTGGCGTCACTTACTACTACAGAGTGAGCACTCCAATTGTGTCGGCCATGAAACTGCCATTGTCAACACAGCCATCAAATTAGCGTCTAATGTCGAGCTTCTCTTACCCAAGCATGTGCATATAGAAGCAATGAGTATGCCCAGCATTGCTTTTGCACGCTACAGAGTGCTGGTGTGTGAGTGCTGCACGTTGTGCTCATTGAGGGAGCCCTGCACTGTTTGTCTGGTCCCAAACAGCTTGAGAAGGTCTGCTCTTGTAGGAAGCAGCAGCTCCACAGGACAAACTCTGTCAGCACTGCCATGCTCAGGGAAATTGGCGTGACTGTTCTTTTGGTCATGCCAGAGAGGCTTCTCAGGCAGCCAATCAGATGCTATGAGTGCAGTCATAAACTCCACCCATGAGGCGCTCTGTGGCTTCAGACTGTCCGTTCTGCTGTGGCTGTACAGCGTTCTGTTCGATAATCACAGTTTGCTTTGTGATGCCAGGTTCGTGCCTATATCAAGGCAATTGTTAGTCAAAATTCTCTTTGCGATCTCAGGTTGGCGACTCAACCAAGGCAGCCAATGAGAGCGCTGTGAGTCCAGTCATGAACTTCACCCATGTGGCGCCCTTCGGCAACTCCTCAGACTACCCCTTCCGCTATGGCTGCACAGCAGATTTGGGTCAGACAGTCTACAGTAATGGCACAGCATACGGCCTCATGGTAAGCACTGTGCTGCAGTCATGCAATGGCATATTATGTGATGAGTGCTGCACTCTTGTTCATCACCCAAGGATTTGGTAAGCTTTGAGCAAAAGCTGTGTAGTACAGCAATGGAACAGCGCACCGTTTGGTGAGCATCGTGTTGCATGTCAGGCCCATCAAGATCTCTCTTGTACCTTTCCCTTTGTTCCTGGCAGCACTAAAATGGTAGATTTTCATTGGCGCTTTGCCGATCTATCTTCAAATCATGATCTGCAATTGGCCATGCCTCCTGAAGAGGAATGTGTTCCACACTAAGGCATGTCTCGCAGTCTGCTTGTGATCGCAGTTGACTTCAACACTACTCAACTTGTTGCAGAATGTCAACTCCTTCGCCAGTCCTCTGTTTGGTCACTTGGTATTCTTGATGACTACAACAAGCTCGTCACAGGGCAAAACACAGATTTTGACGCGGATTTGCCTGTTGTCTCTGCAGAATGACGACGCGTCAGCGATCTTCTTGTTTGGCGACTTGGCATATGCTGATGACTACAATGGGCACAGCACAGGACAGAGGAATGGATACCAGCCCCGATGGGACACTTGGGGCCAAATGATGCAGCCCATCATTTCACACTTGCCCTTCGTAAGCCTCATGGGTGAGCCTTAATCCTCATAGCATCTGCATTCCAAAGCTGTTTCAATGTGCCAGATTTCAACCCTGTCTTCCTTAGGGCTGGCATCTACGCTTTGTCTGGTTATCCGTAGCCGTAGAAATACAGCGTATATTGCGCCGTACATGAGGCCATTTTGGCTGTATTTGACCCCTTCTACGCTTTGTATGAGTAGACAAAAGCGTACAATACGGCGTATTATACTGCGTATATGCGCATCTGATACTGGAAAATGTTGTATATGCCAGCCCTAGTCTTCCTGTCTTTCTGCACGTATGCCAATGTCAAACGCATTATTTTGGGACGCAAACTTGTGGCGGGTCAAGGAAGGCAACAGCTGCGCATATCAATCTGCTGAAATTGTACTCAAGTGCAGCATCAAAGTGGCATGTTCTTGGTGTGCAGGCAATCATGAGGAAGAAAGCGAGTTCCGGTACGGTGATGACTATTTGGACAACTTTGACTGTGGGGACAACTGGGACGTGCCAGCACCCATTGGGGGTGATGGAACCCCCCAGTGTGCCATGTCTTACAGGTAATATTCCCTTTGTCTTTGCCTCTGCTTGTTGTTTGGGCCTTTGTAGAGTTTTGCTTTTCCATGTTGTTTGACCTTTCTGTTGAGGTGTCATGTTCTTGTCTAGTGCCATAAACTTTTAGCAATATTGTCCTGCAGATGATCAGCCTGCAACTAGTCTGCAAACAGATGTAAACAGACTCAACTTGACTGCATTGCAGCGTGCTGTTTTCCCAACCTTGAGCAGCAATTATGCATCTGTTCTTGCCATCCCTGAGTACTGCTGTCTACTGTCCCTGACATGTGCAGTTGGTTTCCCGCATGTGTGAAGCATCCCATGACTTCCCTGGTTGATACTACTTCAAGATTTTACAGCTTGAAATATGGTGGTCTTTGTTTCTGCATGGAGCACATGCTGTGCTATTTCAGTGTACGACACGCTGTCTACGCATCAGTACCTTGTGTCCATGCACTGCACCAGGACCTGTGACTTGTCACCCTCAATGCCAGGATGCATTACCTGCTTGCTCATTGCGTGCAGGGCAAGATACCCTTCACCTGACAATGGCAACTCCCCTCAGCACTATTCAGTCAATGTGGGACCTGCGCACTTTCTGATGCTCAACAGCTATACCAGATGGCAGAACGGCAGTGCACAGCACCAGTTTGCAAACTGAAGCTATTTGTCTGACCTGCAGGGCAAGATACCCGTTACCTGATAACGGCAACTCCTTTCAGTACTACGTCAATGTGGGACCTGCGCACTTCCTCATGCTGAACAGCTCCACCAGATGGCAAAATGGCAGTGCACAGTTCCAGTTTGCAAACTGAAGCTGTTTGTCTGACCTGCAGGGCAAGATACGCGTCACCTGGCAACGGCAACTCCTCTCAGTGTTACTCAGTCAATATTGGGCCTGCGCAATTTCTGGTGCTCAACAGCTATATCAGATGGCAGAACAGCAGTGCACAGTGACAGTTTGTCAAACCAACCCATGCATGTTGCGTGCAGGGCAAGATATCCTTCACCCGACAACGGCAACTCATCTCAGTACTACTCAGTAAATGTGGGACCTGCGCACTTCCTCATGCTCAACAGCTACATCAGATGGCAGAACGGCAGTGCACAGTACCAGTTTGTGCAAGAGGACCTGGCCGCTTATGCTGCTGCCAACCCGAGACTTGCTGACGGCACCACCACAGGCCTCACACCGTGAGTCTTTTTCACTTGCTTTTGTGCTCTGTTGACAATGCTCTGAGTTGCAAGAGGACCTGGCTGTATTATGCTGCTGCTCATGCTAGACTTGCTGACGGAACCACCAGTAAGTCTTATTCCTGTGACTTTGTTCTCTGTTTTCACCGGCATGAAATGCTGATCAATGCAATGTGTGCATGTCAGTCTGAACATGCCATGCAAGCAGCCTTTGCTTCAGGCAATAACATGTTGAGTGGTAATCCTTGTTGTTGTTAATATCATTAGCACCATTTAGTATCATACCAATGCTCAACATCCACAATGTGCACATGGTCTCATTGGGTTGTCATCCCCTGATGCACAGCTTTTGCACAGACATCTGTTTTTCCCCCCACTTCTTTCATTACAAGCGTGGGCTAGGCAGGCTCAGCAGGACCACCTAGGTACTTACAGCAGCAATCAACTGTCTCCGACCAGTTCGATTATGTGCTGACCTAAATCAATTATGTTGGACTTGAAGGGCGGAGAGGCCCTTGTACACAGTTGATGATGATGATACTGTTGATGATACAGCTGATGATACTGCAGCAATGATGACAGCAAGACCAGGTTGTGCCAGCATTGTGTCAAGCTTCCAATGCCTTATCTGATTGTGAATGCTTTTCTGATTTCTGTGTCGTGTGATGATGCTGCAAGCGGGTGATTGTTGGGGTGCATGGGCCAAAGTTTTCATACTCTTACTCATACTCACTCAACTCAGTGCAGATTTTGCTACTGTCCTTTTCAACTGCGCTTTTGTGTGCTACAGGTGGTTGATTGTTGGTGTGCATGAGCCAAAGTACTCAAGCACTCCACTCAACACAGGGTCTGCCTTTGGTCCATTCAAACATTCCTATTTGCGCTACAGGTGGTTGATTGTTGGTGTGCATGAACCAAAGTACTCAAGCACTCAACCCAGCGCAGAGTTTGCAACTGGTGCTCACCTGTCCTCATCGATCGAAAATGAGCTTGGAAAAGCCATTTTGCCTAACAGCCCAAGGACCGGCTATCTTGGTTACCAGATGATCACGACGTTGGAGCCGCTTTTCTACCAATATGGGGTGGACTTGGTGCTGACAGGCCATGAACACAACTATGAGAGGAGCTACCCTGTATATTTGGACAAGGTGCGCTTGACGTCTCTGGGTGCATGGGGTTGCATGTCAGATCTGGCATGCAATGTGAACTTTGCAACTTGCCTGAGCAGTTTGGTAACCTGCCTTTGATGAAAGCACGGTTCTGGTGTACTTGCCTGCTGTCTCAGGCAGCAGGGCAAGCTTTTTTGCCTGCTGTCACAGATAGCAGGGCAAGCTGTTTTGCCTGCTGTTACAGATAGCACGCCAGCTGTTTTGCCTGCTGTTGCAGATAGCAGGGCCAGCTGTTTTGCCTGCAGTCATTCAGGATGCTTGTGCTGGTCAATCTTGTAATATGCAATGTTAATACTTGCAGTGTCAAGTGATTCATATGGGCAGTTGCGGATGTTGTCAACATTGCACCCACAGAAAGATTGTGCCCATGTTAATGCTGGAGTCTATTTGTGATGCAGCCTGACAACTGCGGCCCAACCTACATTGTGATTGGTGACGGAGGCAATGAGGAGGGAGTGGAGGATGACTTTACAAACCCCCAGGCGGCTTGGTCTGCATTCCGTGACTTGGCGTTTGGTCAAGCCTCGTTTGTGATCACAAATTCAACCACAGCAGAATGGGCTTGGATGGCTGATGATGGTACCCCTATTGACGCAGTAAGCCTCTCAATCTTGCGTAACTGCTTTTGTAGACGCTTGCATCAATGCTTGCGCTCACACTTTGCTCAAGTTTCATTTGTGATCAAACATTCAACCACCGCTAACTGGGCTGGGATGGCCAATGATGGGGCCTCTATTGATGCAGAAAGCCTCTCCTTACATTGATGCTGCATTGTTTTGCAAAAAGGAAGGACAAAGCTTGTTGTAATGTAGCAACAGCTCCCGGCGAAACGCCAGCACCTCCATACTTTGCTTGAATGCTGTCCCACGACAGGCAGCAGTGGCTCATCAAGTCTGCTGATGTTGCAGGTCAATTTCACTAGACTGTATCTGTGTGCCAATCACCTAACGCCACCTTATATGGGCCCAGCAGCTAGTGCCGCAGAAGCCTATAGTGTGGCACAACACCTCTACCCTTTGCATGGATGTATTCACATTGCAAGCAGCAGTGGCTCAGCAAGTCTGCTAATGTTGCAGGTCAACATCACCAGGCCCTATCTATGCGCCAATCATCTGGCGCCGCCTTACATGGGACAAGCAGCCAGTGCTGCAGCAGCTCCTAGCGAGGCTCCAGCCCCTCAGTCATCTGCAGGCGCTGCTGGCGAAGGCTACGGAGCAGGTGAGGCACAGACGACATTCGATCTCTTGACTGGTACTTACACAGGCTATTGTCACGCCTAATGGCGCAGACTGTTCTACTACAGTCATCTGCATATGCTGCTGGTGAAGGCTCTCGAGCAGGTAAGGCACACTATGTCCTGAAGCGAGTAGAACAGGCCCCTTCTCCAACCGCAGATCTGTAGGAAAGCCTCATGCAAAACTTGGATCTGTCCCACTGCTGCTTAGAGGCATAGGTTGTTTCTGTCTTCTTGGTTTGCCTGTTTCAAAGCAGATTTTGCAGGGAACATTGCATCAAACTGTCACACCAAACTGCTGCTGCTCACTGCTTGACAGCCAATGGAATTCTTTTATTTGCACGTGTGTGCAACATTCAATTGTGTCTAGCACAGCATCCAGGAGACATCATGATGTCATGAGGGTTGACCATGTCTGCTGTGACCTGTAGGCGGTGTGGGCCCGGCGCCTGCAGAGTCGTCCCCTCTGTCGTCAATCACCTCACCAGCAGCTGCGGCGGTCGCCTCGCCAGTGTCGCAAGCTGTTTCAGCGGTGACAGGCAATTCACCTTCTGCTTCCCCTCCTGCTTCGCCGTCGTCCTCACCGTCTCCCAGCGGCGGCATTGTGAGCGACGTATCGAACCTGTTTGGCCGCCGTCTCATGGCGCAAGCATAGTGAACGTAGTGATCGGTGATCATGACAAAGCGGGTTGCAAACCACAGTGGAACGAGCTTTACACCGCCTTGCGAGAGCTTTGTGATGAGCACAAACACTGCAAGAAACACTGACTTGAAAGACCAACACAATTTTTGGTCAGGCGGCACTGCAAGGAGTACTGTACATAGACAAGCTCCAATTTTTGAGGACTGCAGTTGGCAGCTGCATGCTGTGGCGACGATATTTGGCAATGCGCAGTATGCCGCCATTCCATGGTGTCTGCATACTGTGTATCTTTTGGGTTTGCCTGAGTTGCTGCCTCTGTTCAGCTCTAGACCAATACATTAGTACCTTGCTGACTGCTGACACCGATCTAATTTACAGAAACACCAAACTTTAATCATAATCGTGATCTTTAAGATTACCTGACTACGTCATGTCACGTGATCTCATCCGTAAGCTGCTGCAGCAGCTTTTGCAAACCCTGTGGAATGTCAATATATATATGTACAACATTTTCATAAATATACACATTCACACAACCCTGTGATTATGTCAGCTTTTTGAATTGCGCACATATGTGACTGTTTACTCAACCCCTGTGCTGCTCTTCTTTCACCTGGTCGTTGTCCTAGCTGGTCTGAGAGTTTGGGCTCATCAGACAGGCAGCGCCTCGGTGCTTGAACAGCGAAAGTGCCACACTGCCTGCATGCGAATCTCTTGCTGCCTTGAGTGCGCGTGCGACTATGGCTTCCGCTTCGTGCCGCTTCGTGAAGATCTCCTTTGCAAGTATTACTAGGGCCAACGTTTGTCTTCACAGCCAGCTTATCCCTAGGAAGTGCACCCAAAACAAGTGTGTGAGACGAGGCGTAAATGCAGTGCCAGTTGCGAGGTCACGGGACACGATTGCCAAGGCCACCCAGCCCAAGGACTATCTGTCTGCTCAAAACACGCCATTCCTCCCGCTGCTGGCGGTCAGCATCGACAACGATGCATTCGGGATCTACGCCCTGCTTCGCTGGCTGCCGAAGTAGTGGCGAACAAGGCGTAGTGGAGGCGCGCAAGAAACTCCAAGAAGCAGATCCAGTTTATAAAGACAAGCTTACAGGTCAGTCTCAGTGTATTATTCGCTGCCTCTTTGATTTTCCAGTTCATTCTGCAAGAACACTTCCTTGAACCATCACAGCTGCTGTCATTCATTCAAGCATTTTTTGTTAGTGGTTTTCTTGAAGATGCCAGAAAGTTAGTGCAAGCTGAAGTGCTGTATGACACGCTTGAAATCAGCCATCGCAAAGTATGGCAAGCAGGTTGTCATTAAATAAGTGGCGAGCCAAAATGGTGAGCAAGTACCTCTGCAGCCAAGGCTTGCTTGCGTTCTGTGCACACAAGTTGTTGTACACCTGTAGGCCAGAAGTGGTGCTTATAAATGTTATGACTGGCCAACCTGTATGCCATGTGCAAGTAGACTTGACATAGCTATGACATAGCAATGCAATTTCAAAAGGCCTTTGATCTCTGAAACAATATTGCTGCTGAACAAAGTGTGCCTAACAGACTTGTCCTTACGTTTCACACAGACTTGCTAGAGAACTGATCTAGCCAAACCATAATTTTGTGCAATGCATCGCTGACCACAATGCACTGCATGTCTGCTTGTGATGTGCAGCACCAGACACATTGATGCAGCCGACTGCTGAAAATGGTTCAATTCAGCTGCGGCCAGATTTCAGCTTTATCAGTTGCAGCAACCTTAGCAACAGCCATTGTAATGACTATATTCTGCGAAATTGTGCATCAGCTTAGGTTTGAGTGGTGTCGCAGATACTCTCATGCCCAAGTGACCTTTGAGTCTCAGACATGGTTCAACTGCTCAGCTGGCCCTGGAAAGATGCCTTGGTAAACATACGACACGTGGCACCTGTGTCCCTCATGCAATATTCGATTTGACTACAGCTTTGCATTGACTCAGTAAGAGCTGTGGGAAACATATCCATATCCTTGTACAACAGTGGACGCTCATATCTGAAAACATGAGCAATGACGTAACCTCAACTGTGACCCTAGTTGCGATGCTGCTGACGTGCCTGTCTTGTATGATGTTATGCAAGCTCCGCAGCTGCTTCTTTGCACTCGCTCTAGCTTGAGTCAAACATGATTTGTCAAAAAATTAGCTTGATACAAACATTGGTGCAGGCCTAATGAAGCAGAAGGGCGCTTTGCAGAGGGCACAATCGCCAGCAGGGCCCTCTGCGTTGCGGCAGTTCCCAACGACCTGCGTTACCTGAATTGACCTTGAGCACGTACCGCGCTGAGCAAGTGTTGAGACCCATGATTTGCACAGACGCTGCTGAAACTTGAGAAAAGCCAAGCGGCTGTCACGCGGATCGGAGGGACGGCATGCTGCTGCAGCAGAGGAATATTGTGGTCCTGTCTGTGCCGGTGTCAGGCCACCAAAGCACAGGCGCGCAAGCACCCTGTGCACAAGTACAAGGCTTCAGCAGACGTCAATGCCGCCAATTACGCCCCCAAAAAAACGCAATTGTTACCGCAAGCCTGTCTCACAAGGATGTTGGCACCGGTACGATCTCAGCGCTTTTGCTGCTGCGGCCACATTACAGCCCAAACGCCATCTCATCGGACGATTGTCGCAGCTCAAGTCAAGCAGGCGCCAAGCAAGCGCGACACCCTTCGACTAGCCATCCCTAGCAAGGGCAGAATGGCTGAAGACACACAGCAACTTCTCAAGGTCATTCTCATGTCAGAAAGTCAATCCCTGTGACATATGTCTGTTGCGCTTTTCTGCAAAATTATGTCATGCTTCGCAGGATTGTCAGCTGTCTGTGTACAAACCAAATCCCAGACAATACACTGCAAAGATCCCACTGGTACGTCCTAACCTCAAACATCCATTCGCTGTCATCATTGCTGCGCTGAATTCAGTGCTGCGTGATGTGGCTCCTGACATGTCACAGCAATGCTGCAGATGCCACAGCTAGAGGTCTGGTTCCAGCGGGCTTCAGATGTAGTGCGTAAGCTAAGCTATGGTGACATGGACCTAGGCATTGTTGGCATAGACATGTATGCCGAGCTATCACATGATGACCCTGACTTGGTGATAGTCCATGACGCCCTGAATTTTGGCCACTGCCACTTGGGTTTGGGAGTGCCTATGGGTGGCAAATTTGCAGGTTTGACCCTCATTGACCCTAGCATGCAGTACACGCAAGCTCATTGTCTTGTGCCTAGACTATGCATGCACAGTGGTACGCTGCATATGCTTACATGTGTCTGAGCTGCTTTGAGACTCTGATTGTTGCTGACACTCCTTTGATACAGCATGTAGTACGCTGCAACGTAAAGATGTGGTCATGATCAGCTCTGTGAGGCTGAGGTGCATTAACGTGAGCCTCAAGAGTGCGCTTGCTGTCTTGGTAACTGCAGACATCAACACACTGGATCAGAAGCTGAGAAGTATGCCAGAGTGGAGCGAAAGCGATCTTTTGCACATTGTGACAGGCTACCATATGCACCAACAGAATCAATGATGACGGGCCACTGAATGCAGCAACAAAATTGATGATTGACAGACTGTGTTGACTATGCAGACATCAACACACTGGAGCAGCTAAGGAGCATGCCAGAGTGGAGCGAAAGCAGCCCCTTGCGCGTTGTGACTGGCTACCAGAATGTGGCACGCAAATTTTTCCAGGAGAAGGGCTTTGAGCATGTGGTTCTGCTGAGTGCTGATGGGGCACTTGAAGCAGCCCCACTTATGGGCTCTGCTGACATCATTCTTGATCTAGTCAGCACAGGTACAGTCATCTTTGATCTCGTCAGCAAAGACATACTGGCAGTATTTGATTTGTTGAAACAAGAGCTTTCTTCATCAAGTTAGGACACGTACAGTCACCATCATTAGACAAATATCATCCTTTGTTTTGTCAGCACTTGCTACTGTCAGAATGTTCACATCCTTGATCAAGTCAGCTGCTGAGTGCTAATGGGGCATTTAAGCAGCCCAACTCATGGCCTCTGCTGACATTGTCCTTGACCTTGTCAGCACAGGCACAGTCACAACTTTCGTGAGCTCAAACAGTCAATCCTTGAAAGGCACCCTTGTTGTTTTCTTTTTGCCTCACCTCTTTGCCTTTCTCGAAGGCATCACTGATAGGCAACCAACTTCAAAAAGTTGCCACGCCTGGCTTGAAGATGGGACTTTCTGAAAGTTGAGGAAATGCCTTACAGTCCTTAGACTGCTTGTCTTCAAGATTTTACTTGTCGTGCAGGTGTTACTCTGAGAGAGAACAACTTAAAAGAGCTGGAAGGGGGTCTCATTCTAGAGAGCCAAGGGGCACTTGTGGCAAACAGGCGAGCCCTGAAGGAAAGGGATGGGTTGCTTGAGGTTGTGCACGAGCTGATAGAGCGCTTTGAGGCTCATTTGAAAGCTGGCAAATTCTACAATGTGCTGGCCAACATGAGAGGGAACAGTGCAGAAGAGGTGAGAAAACAGATTAAATTGCTGCACTGAAATTGCAAATTGAGGGCTGCTTTGATGCCTTGTTTGAGAAGCCTGCAAAATTCTCATTGTGCTGCCCAACATGGGTTGAAGCATCAGTGATGAGGCAATACACCAGGGTCTGTGCAATTTGCACTGCTGCAAGCGGTTTCAGATCTTCATCCAGCCCTGTAAGATACTATCATCACTGAAAAAACGGTTGTGTTGTAGATCTGCATGCTGTGCTGCCAGACATGGGGTCACCACATGCATGCTGCATTGGTGGAGCAAAATCTGAGCCATCATGCTGCTTTGCAAGCGCTAAATTGGTGCAATGCAAAGGGAAGTAGTGACTGTTTCAGTCAAGAGCACTGCAGGACTCCTCATTGTGCGACGCATCTCTGCTGTCAGCTTGGGATCACAGCAGTCAACAGATGACAGAGAGGATCAATGCGCGCTGTTCCCTGCTGGGATGTGCCAGGCATTTTGTGTTGGCACAAAAGCACGCTTCGCTGCCTGTCATATACATGCTGCTTTGGCAGTCACTGTCTTAACAGCAATCTCTGTCAGTTTGCCACGACACGTCTGGTGTCAGTGCAAGTGATTGTTGAACATCACCAGTGTCCAAGACTGACGCTTGCAGGTAGCAGAGAAGTTGCTGGAACAGCCAGGGTTGTGTGGTCTTCAAGGCCCCACAATCAGTCCCATTTACACCAAGAAACAAGGCGATGGCGTTGAGGCGTCTGGCTACTTTGACTGCTCTGTCTGCATACCCAGAAAGGAACTCTACCAAGCTGTCAAGGGCTTTAGACAGGTCAGTAATGACACTCTCTCCTCTGTGTCACAGACTACCATTACAATATCAGTCAAGTAGAACAGTGCACAAGCAGCTGTGCTGAAAAGCATGTTTCAGCCTGTCAAACTGTCAAGTGCGTCATCAAGGTAGGAAAACATGGAACATCAAGTCCATGCCATTAGGCTCACAAAGGCTGTAAGTCATAAACGCTGCTGGCCCAAGGAGCGAAGCGCAACAAGTTTGCTGTTCTTGAGGTTTGAGTCAACTGCATAGTGTTAGCATATGAACATCTGTGTTATTGTCACCAATTCAAACGGCAAGGCTTCCTCCTGTGCTGCCCAAACCAAGTTGGTGATGTCTTTGCATGTCTGTGAGCGCCAACAAAACAACAGGCAAGACTCTTCTGTGCAGGCTGGGGGAAGCGGCGTTGTGGTGAACCCTGTCACATACATCTTTGAGGAGGAGCCAGTGCGATGGCGCAAGTTGCTAGACAGTCTTGACTTGTAATGTGCATGTCTACACCATCGGAGGTCATAAAAGCAGCCTCCACGAGCGCAAGCAGCATGAGATCGACTAATGACGCACTCTCGGACAGATGCTGCAAGATCCTGCACCATCTCTCACACCTAAATTCAGAACTTGGGGTTCTCACAGCAGCAAGCTACGTTTATGATGCCAGTATTGTCAGAGCAGCTCTTTGAGAGCTGACAGAGAAGCACAAGTGTGCAAGCACAGTGTCCATGCCTGGTATCGAGTCAATTGCGCATAGCTTCATGGTGTGCAGTTAGTGACGAGCAGCAAAGTTTAACATGAGTCACAAGTCTGAAAGTTTGACTGACATCAGGGCGAAGAAATGCCCTTCGAAGCAGGCATGGCAAGACTTGAAGCAGTCGCATTCACGACGATTACTAGAAAATGCTCATGCTCTGTGAATTGCAATTGCGGTTCACGGCGTCAGCTTCTTGAGTGTAAGCAGTACGGGCTGTTGTTCCTGGGGACAGCTTTGTTCACGTCTGACAGCACTTCCATTGATGGCGTATTGACTAGCAGTCAAAGGCACAGTTGTTCATCAGATCAAACGAATGCTGCCTCGAGCCTACATCGTTTTGTCTAGACATGCTTGAGTAGCCAAGCAGTCACTGTAACTCAAAATCAGTAGCAAGCAGGAAACGAAACAGCTGCGCAACCATTGTGGCACAAACCCATGAGCATGCAGTTTCTTTGCATCATCAAGGGCAAGGGCAACAGTATTGTACAGATTATTGTCATAACAGCTCCTTGATAGCGAGCACTGTGTGAATACTGCGTTCTGACATATTACTCATCCACCCTTTGACTTCAAGTGCTGCAAACAATATTGTTGACAGCGCTGTGCAGTCCAGCGTCTTGACGGGTCCAGTTGCAGCATGCCAGTCAACAGCTGCAGCTCTGAATGCTTCAGCGCTCCGCTTAGCCTGCTCACACACCAAGTCAATAGGCGTCAGCTCAGCGCAGCTGAAGCAATTTCTCGTGATAACAAGTGCTGTGATTACTGAACAAGCTGCTTTGGTGGGTCCAGCCAGCAGCTGCAGTTCTGCAAGCTTTGATGTTCCACTTGCCCTGCTCGAACACCAGTGTGAAGTCAAATTGAGTCAAGTCAAGTCAAATCAATAGCAGCCAGCAACAGCATAGCAACAGCATAGCAACAGCATAGCAACAGCAACAGCAATTGCAACAGCAACAGCAATAACAGCAATCTCATCTGGATGCTAGCAGACAATGCAACGCTCTGTCATTGACACAAACCCTGCTCACATGTCAAGTCAGTAGCTATCAGCATGGCGCAGCTGACAGCAACCTCACTTGGACTCTGACAGACAACAAAGTGCATCTTCATTACTATGTATTGCAAACAAGCACATGTGATGAGACCAATTCAGAATGCGAAGCTTGCAAAGGGGGTTGCGGACGATACCAGGTGTTGAGATTTGAGCTGGGCTTGGCGGGAAGCGGCAGAGCCTGGGCGCTGTGGGGATTCGCTAGGAAGCTGTTAGTCATGCTGGAAGGAAGGGGCCCCAGCAGCTGCAGCTGAAGATGCAGCTGGTCAATGTCAGAAGAGCCGGGAAACAAGGGCTCCCCAGTCAGTATTTCTGCCTGCAAGATCACTCACACTTGCTGAAAAAGCCACAAGTGCCGTATGTCAGAAGAGCCGGGAAACAAGGCTTCACCAGTCAGTCTCCCTGCCTGCAGGGTCACTCAAACTTGCTGTCAAAGCCATAAATGCAGTGCGTCAAAAGATTCGGGAAACAGGGGTTCACCAGTTAGTATCTCTGCCTGCAAACTCATTCACAACTGCTATCAGGACTCTGAAATGACTTGCCAATGTCGTGCATGACGCTGGTCAATGTCAGAGGACCCAAGAAACAAGGGTTCACCATCCAGTATCTCTGCCTGCAAGCTCATTCACAACTGCTATTAGGCCTCTGAAATCAGTTGACAACGTAGTGCATGATGCTGGTCAGAAGACCCGAGAAACAAGGGTTCACCAGTCAGTATCTCTGCCTGCAGGCTCATGCACAACTGCTATCAGTCTCTCTGCCAGAGCAACCTGGTTCAAGACGCTTGATCGCTCTTGTACGTACCTAGCTGGCCCCTCGAGCCTGCCTAGCATGCGCTTTTCATCAATGAGATGGATGAGAAAGCTGCAACTGCAGTGAAGAAGTGTGGCGACATGCTGTTGCGCTGAAGTAGAAAACTCTGCTGGCTGCTGAAAACTTTAGTTCAACAGCTCCAGCACATGCAGGATGTCTTGCTCAGGGTTTCCGAACCTCTTGGGCTTTGACTCATAGGTTCCCTTGATGTAGCAATATCTCTGACATACCGCTGACACCAGGGTCGTGCAAATGTCGACATTCATTATAACGTGATATGTAACTGAACCTCTTGGGTTGCACTGTCATTGATCACATGTACAGACATTCATGCGTGTGTGTAACAGCTCAGCTGTTTGCAGCAAGAGTTGAGATGACACTCAGCATCAATGTCACAAGATCACCTAGGAGCTTTGCTGACGTATGTGACGCATTCTGGTGTTTGAACCGCGTGTTCAAGCTACAGTCCCTGTAACGCCATGAGGCTTTACACTATCAATTAATCATACTGAAGTGCCTAGACTGCTGACTGTACACTCAGGCAATGAGATAATCATCAACCAATCACTGCATTGAGGTTGTCTTGTAGCCGACATCAAATTGAAGGCGTTATTTGAACACCACCCACTTTGGGATAATTCTCTTGCGCTGATTTGTTACAATCCTGGACTAGATCAGCTTACCTAGTAGCAAGAACTTACAGCGCCGCCAGGTATCACATGAGTATCAGTGCAGACGCTACACATCATGTCAACAGGGCAGCATGATTGCAACAAAATTCAAGGCAATGGTGCAGCTTCAGCCGCACATACCATCAGACACTGCATTGTGCAACAGCCAGATAGCATTTCTGCCACAAAGCTCACATCAGCTTCAGTCACGCTTGCCGTCTGACATCCAGCAACCCAGATGTCAATTGCACTGCTTCCAGATCACCAACTAAGTGGATGTCAATTGCACAGCCATACTGGGGTCATGTTTTGTTGCAGCATCAGTCACACTCACCATCAGACATCCAGCAGCCCAGATGTCAATTGCACAGCCATACTGTGGATGGGCTATCTGTCCATCAGGCTGTGTGTAGGGCGCTCCTAGCAGCAATTCTGGTGCTCGGTACCACCGGGTGGCAACATAGTCAGTCAGGATGTCCCCTTCTAATACATGCCTGGCTGCATCAGCAAACCAGCACTCCATTGTGAGGAATTCATGTTATATCACTTCTGTGATACCACAATATTGTGAAAAGCAGTGATGCTGTTTACACCCTTCTGCAAGGTAACACAGTCTTTCAGCATATCCTCTTCTCCCACATGCCTGGCTGCATGGGCATAACAACATCAGCATCACAGTTGTCATTAGCACTACTGTTTTGCTACTGTTTCTGTTGTTGATATTGCTGTCGTCATCCTTGTCATTGCCACTGTTGGTTTTTTAGCATGAGCAGTGTGTCACTGCAAACATGACTTTACTGTCCTGTCTGGAACTGACGACCGAAAAAGTATGCAGCTGAAACGGATACAGCAGTTGCATTGGCACGACACGACACGATACGACACAGCACAGCACAGCACAGCACAGCACAGCACAGCACAGCACAGCACAGCACAGCACAGCACAGCACAGCACATTGCAGCACAGCAAGCAATAAGACTTACAGAAGCCAAAATCACACAGCTTCAACGTCCCATTATCATCCATCAGCAGATTCTCAGGCTTGACATCTCGGTACACAATCCCTCTATCATGGATGTAATCCAGGGCTGCCAAAAGCTGCAGCATTATGGCGTGCACTTGAGGACGGGGCAGGCCCTTGGGGCTGTTCCCAGAAGGGCCCTCAGGACTGTTCCTAGAAGAGCCTTCCTGAGCTGCTGTCAATGGATTTTCCTGTGAGGGCTGGCCGGCTTCTGCAAATCATGATTTATGAGAATGAGAAAAACAAAAGCTTATGCCTTTTAAGATTCTAAGAACAGCAGCTCAAGATGAGCATGACTGATGCAGCAAAATGTTGTGTGGCATTGCCATGTAACAAGTTGCATTACCCTAGCCTTGCTGTCAAATGTAAAATTAGATGAATCAGATAGGGGTGTGCCATCAGCCGTTCAAACAAGAGCCTCTGTTGCCACGCTCATTCTAGGAGAGGAGTATCCTATGTGGATACAGTGTGGATTCATGCTGCGATTGCCCCATGTGCGGCATGGCACTGAGTCATGTATGATCAGCAGCCATCGAAGGGATCATCTGCTGGGGACTTCTGCGGGGGGTCAGGGGTGGGCTGCCACCCCCCTCCAACAGCTGTAGCAGGGAGTACGTCATGAACTCACAGGCAATGAATGCTGGATGCAGTCACAACAGCTAAATACATTGCTACTTCACCATACGGCTGTTGCGCATGTGCCATGGCACTCAGTCATGTGAGATCAGGAGGCATGGAAGAAAGCACCTGGTGGAGACATCCGTGGGAGGTCAAAAGGGGGCTGGCCACCCCCCTCTAACAGCTGTAGCAGGGAGTACGGCATATACTCACAGACAATGAAAAGCTTGTTGCCTAGCATGAAGTCCTGCACAACATGTGATAAGCTGTCAGACAGTGTTGTCGCAGTCATGTGAAGCTCAGCTTGACATTTTGCATGGCGCTTGCATCAGATATGATGAGACTGTATCTTGCAAATCATTCATTGACTTGAACGATACAGCGTAGCACAGCTTATTACCCAGCGTGACGTCCTGCAAAACACATTGTGAGACTTTCAGATTGTGACATAAAAACTTTAATGTAGCTCAGCTTAGTGGCCTGCATGAAGCCCTGCACATTAGGTCATGGGACTGTCAGATTGTGACATGCAAAATACAATGCAGCCCTGCTTGTTGCACAGCATCAAGTCTTGCTCAATGTGTGAAGAGAATGTCAGGCAAGTTGACTGAACTGGCAAACTGTTTGTAAGGATTGGATGAACATGTCTCGACTGGGCTCTAGGTGTCACTACAGTGACGTCTCTTTGTAACGACTGCTCTGATTCCCAAGAAATTTGTCCTTATATCAAATTGTCCATACTCAGAGGTGCCACTGCAGTCAGAATGCAGTGATTGAATGCCATTTGCATTGTCTGTACACTGAGAATGTCCTGACATCGAGTGTTCTTACAAATTAAAGTTACTGTATGGCATTTTGTAGTGTTACTAGGGCAAGCGGTACCTCAAGATATGTGACCACATTGGGGTGGTGCAGTTCCCGGAGAACTTCTACTTCTCTGATGGAACAGGCCCGCAGCTCTTCTGCATCTTCATCAATGTCCTCGATTTTGAACTCCTTAATGGCTACGATTGAATCTGTATCAACCACTCTGCATTTCATTACCAGCCCTGCACATCAAATGAAGATGATGATGCTTGCAGCAGAAACAGACAGCATCTTTGGATGTCTTCCAGCATGCTTGGCATTGTTCCTGCGTACATGTTTGTGATGAATATGTGCACAATACCAGCCTGTCCATGATGTGAACACATCACAAACAAGTCGAACTTTGCTGCTCTGACTGCTGCCTGAGCAAATGCAATGACATGCATGCATGAGTCTCACCCTTAACGGCTGCAAGAGATGATGCTGCATGCTTGAAAGCTACTGCACGCTTGAAAGCTCCTAGACACTTGAAAGACATGGCAGCTCATTTTGCCGGCAACAAAACAGCATACCATAGGCTCCTTCGCCAATGACCTCAATGATCTCATACTTTGGGGTCAGCAAGATGTAGCCACTTGGTGACAGTACCAACCCCAGGTTGCATAGGCTTCCCAGGTTTGACCCCCACATGGACCCCATGCGTAGCAGCTGCGCAGTAGCTGCTGCCATGCCCTGCTGCATCAGAGCTGTTTGGGAACTGCCCTCAAACATGAAGGGCTGATTGCTGCTGCCCCGTGGTGTCTGGTCCTGGTCAAAAGCCTGAGGCATCTGGGCTGCTGGGGGTTTGCCCTGGGGCAGAGCACTTGCAGCCGGGCCCTCATCCAGCGTCACATGCACAATGCTAATCTGGCTGTCACGTGACTGCTCCACTGCGTCCAGGATTAACACCTCAGCAGGCCCAGCAGGGGGCTGATGCATGTGGGCCCAGGCCTCATCAGCTGAAGAAGAAGATGCAGCTGGCATCGAGGAGCCACTGTGGCTGCTATGACTAATCACAATGTCCTTGTAGTCATCTGGGTCAATCTTGGTTGTAGATGCATGATCTGAGCCTGCACTGGAGATTGGGCTGTTGCAGTCTCGCCAAAGCCCACTGTTGCTGCTGATTTGAGGCTCGAGCACAGCTTCATCAGCAGCTTCTTCTTCAGGCACTGCAGCAGGCTCGCTGACAAAGCGGCTGGCATCATGCTGAGCAGCACTTTCCTCCTTGACTACTGCGGCAGGCTCGCTGACTAAGCTGCTGTTGTCATGCTGAGCAGCAGCTTCCTCCTCATCTACTGCAGCAGGCTCGCTGACTAAGCTGCTGGCATCTGCAAAGCTGAGGGCTGAAACCACAGTCTGAATTGAACTACTAGGATGTATGCTCTGTTGTGTATCATCCAGCACTCTTTGAAGGTGAGACGCATCATGCTCATCTACAGCTGTCTGCACCTGTAAATCCTGCCCATCAGAGTGGCTAGATACATGCTCAGCAGGGTGTGCTGCAACTGCAGAGCTGCTTGCATCTGCCATAGTGTTCTGCAATGCTGTTGGGAAAGACGACTTCGTTGCATGCAATGAGCTAGCATCTTCAGCTAAGCCATGCTGCAATGCAGCAAACCCAAGCGCCTCTGCAGTCGGTGCTGTGTGTGCGTCTGTTGCTGACCCTGCAGACTGTGCTGTGTATGGGTCTGTAGCAGGCCCAGACCACCCTG
Source organism: Trebouxia sp. TZW2008 (assembly GCA_002118135.1). Classification (NCBI taxonomy): domain Eukaryota; kingdom Viridiplantae; phylum Chlorophyta; class Trebouxiophyceae; order Trebouxiales; family Trebouxiaceae; genus Trebouxia; species Trebouxia sp. TZW2008. Next base: position 285,910 of record BDIU01000133.1, read on the forward strand.
GAGACTGTCTTGTGTGTACGTCTGCAGCTAATCCTGCAGGGTGTGCTGTGTGTGCGTCTGCAGCTGAAGAAGTGTGCACAGTGCCACTCTCCTCTGCATTGCTGTGCTGCTGCATCTGCCTGAGTGCCTGTTGCTGCACCCTGTCTGGCCACTCAGGCTGTGGCTGTTGACCAGTGGTAGCTTCAGTGAGCTGCTCAACCGGCAAGCTTTGTAGCTCAGCAGGCTGTGAATGCAATGCAGGATCTGTACTGGACCCTGCTTGATCTGCTGTGATACTACAGCTGCTGCTGCTGGCGGAGTGTGCCAGGTCAGCATATCTGGCTTGCTTGCTTGCTGTAGCAGCCGACACAACACCCCGTTGAGCTGCAAGGCCCCCTACAGATGGGCTATGCTCAACTCCTGCAGTGCAGTGAACACAAAATGGTTTAGGATAGCACAGGATCAAACCAATTGGAGACAACTGACTGCTCCAGTACGTACCTAGCTGGGCTTGCTGAGCCTGTCTAGCACGCATCTAGAATGATTGAGCGAAACAAATGAGCATCACGTTTACAGCAAATGGCATCAGAAGTCAGGGCAAAACAACAAAATTTGCTGCTGTTGGACAGCTGCCGACACTGTTGCATTCAACAGTACAGCATTCTATGTGGCAATGACATGCCGTGAACTTGAAACACATCTTCCCAATGACACCTTAAGAGTGACTGCAGTTGTCGTGGGAGCATACACAGCATGGCATCATGACAGGCTTGCAGTGCAACGCGTGATGCACAAGCCACAAGTCTCAGACGCTATGCTAGCATTTGTCTGATCAGGCTGACCACTGCTAAGGGCAGCCATGCAACCAACACTGCAGTAGCACTGACTTCTACTGACTAATTTGGGCTGCCTCTTTAGACAGAGGCTTTGATTATGGCACTTAATGGGGTAGGCTTTTCTATCTTTTCATTCTAGCACTGACTTTACCTGAAAGTGAAGCTAGCTCATCCTGTCGTGGCTGACCAAGGCTTGAAAGTGCATCTTCAGGCTTGCCTTTCTGCCCAGCCACTGGCAATGCCACACAAGCCAGTGCCTCCTCGGTAACCTCTGCCAAAGACAGCACAGCCTCTGGAATGCATGAGATTTGCAGAACTTGAGCAGCAGCAGCAGCAGCAGCAGCAGCAGCAGCAGCAGCAGCAGCAGCAGCAGCAGCAGCAGCAGCAGCAGCAGCAGCAGCTGCTAGGCGTGTGACACTGGCAGAGGCATCATCATTGATCCCTGTCTGCTCAGGCTTGTGTAAAGCAGGAGCTTGATTGCTGCCAGCATCAGCAGCACCTGCAGTGCTAGAGTCAGCAGCCATGTTGACACTGTTGCCCTGGGTGCTGATGTCTGCATCAGCAGCAGCAGCTACTGGTCCTTGCTCTGCGTTCAAGCCTGCAGCTGAGTGTGACAGCTTGGAAGGCAGATCAGCTGGCAATGCATCTGCTTGATTGATGCTATTCCTGGCTCTGCTTTGCGGCTCAGAAGCAAAATGCTTCTCCAGGCGATGCGCATCAGACTGCAAGCTTGCATGGCCTTGATTCTCATGCTCAGCTGCCGACACATCCCTGCTTGCCACTGCTATTGTTTCATGACGATCTATCTGTTGGCCATTGTCAACAGCCTGTGGACCGTCTGGTACCTGATCCACAGAGTCGCTGTGCGAAGGCACAACAGATGCCGATGGCAAGACACCAGCTGAAGTGCTGAACGGCTGCACGTGATCTGAGCCATCAGCTGCAACGCTGATTGCGCTGTTGTCCACAGCTGCAGGCTCATGTTCTAAGCTGCACAGCTGTGCAACATCACCATGTACAGCCCCAGGGCTGACTGGTGCAGCCCCAGAGGCAGCCAAGTCAGCCAAAGCTAGCAATAGTGACGCATCCTTGGGTGAAGCCACAGAGCTGCTGGGGCTCAGGTCCTGGTGCTCAGGGCTGACGCCCTCTGCTGCAGCGCTTGTTTGAGTCCTGCTGGGAAGTGTCATTGAGTCTAGCATTTGAGGTGCTGGTGCACTGTCATGAGCGGCACTGCTGTCTTCTGGAATGACAGGCCTGTGCCGCTGAGCTGTATTGCTTTGCATGTGCAATGGCAGGGCCTCAGTGACCACTTGCTCTTGATTTGGCTGCAGCTCAACAGCTGCTGCATCTGCAGTTGCCACAACTGCTGAGTTCATTGCATCCCTGTCGGCATCATGTGAAGCCTGCTCTTTATTCCTATAACTGCTGTGAACTGAGCGAGGTTTGACAGTCTCAGGCATGCTCAAATCATAGCTTGTGGCTGACAAGGCGCCCCTCTGCTCAATGGAACCAAAGCTGTCCACTGCAATTTCAGCTGGTTCTGCTGATTCAGGATCCCAAGCTGAAAGCATTTCTGATGAGGCTTCCCCATGTCCCCTGAAAGGCTGAGATGCTGCACTGTCCTGCAAGGCTGTAGGATGAGGGCGCATTGCAGCATCTGACTGCACTGGTTTGATGGTGGTTGTGGACAGGTCTGCTGAGAGACCGTGCGAAGCCAGCCAGCGCTGACCCCTGCTCAGGGGTGCCCGGGAGGTTCCCCGGGGTAGGCCCAAAGCCTCCAGGCTGTCATTGACTGCTGCCAGCAACTCGCCCTGCAGAGGAAAGTCTCTTCTGCAGCTGGTGCTTGAAGGAGGTCATGCATATGCAATTTCATGCAGTGGCAGGCAAATAAAGCTTGAAAGTAGCCAATACGCTTGCCATTGCAATGCAAGATCAAAGACGCAAGGGCCAGTCTTCATTGCACCAGGCTACAGATGACCACTTATTGCAAATTAAGATGAGCAAAGCAGAGATGCGGCTAACCTGTTTCAAGGAGCCTCTAGACAGCAAATCATGCGGGCTGAGTGGTTCCAATTGCTGTGACGCCATCTCATGCTGTGCTCTCTGCCTGCCAGGGCTTAACCGTGGAGAACGCAGGGTGGGCGATGTAGGCAGAAGCTCTGAGCCTCTGCCAAACTTAGCAGGGCTGCTGAGCCTAGCTGCCGTATTCTTGAGCTTTGGCGCAATGTCCAGGTTTTGCTTGTAGGGGTTCTTGGGGGTTGTGAGCCGCCCAGGACGGTCTCGTTCAGACCAGAGTGGGGTCCGATCTTGGGGAATTGCATAATGCGGTAGAGCCCTTGATGCAGTTGAGTCCAAGCTATTGTCTGAGATGTGAGGCAAAGTCTGCAGCTGCATCAGCTGCCGACGCTGGTCTGAGGGCCTGGCATCCAACCTGCTTGTGAGGTGATTGCTTCCAGCTGATAGCAGCGGCAGCGCAGGCAAGTCGTCAGGCTTGAAGGCTGTAAGGCTGTCTTTGTTGATGCGGTCGGTTGCCGACGTTGTTGGAAGCTGCCAGCCTGAGTTATGTGATGACAATCCTGCTTTCGCCCTTGTGGAAGCTTCAAAATCGTCGCGCAGCAGTGACGCGCTTGAGTCCTCTGAGGAGTTGAATCTGCCAGTTTTCTGGACTCCAAGCTTAGGCAGCATACCGCTGCTGGTGCATGCCCTGAATGTCACCTACTTGACTGCGACCAGTCAGCGCAACCTATGCGCCCCAAAGCATTGTATCAAGTCCATGCCCGCGCTGCAAGCATGTCTCGCCTGTCAGCGACCGGTTCGACATTCTGCTGGCTGAATTTCTCCGTTGGTCTTCTTCAGCTAAGAAAGCTATTTTCTGTTCGTCTTCTTCGTCACTGTTCTGTTTGATTCCCTGTGATCTGGCGGGGCAGCAGGCGGTCAACCTTCGCAGCAAGGCCTGGCCTGTGCCCTTTTTGGAGGCCTTGCACGCGCACAGGGGCCGGAGCTGGTGGCATAGACGCGTTGCAACGGCTGATCATGGCGACGGCAGCTGGCAAGCTGAGGTTCACTGTGCATTCGACATCGGGAGAGGTGAGGCGAGGTCTGCCGACTAAGCTATGAGTCGCGCTCATGCAATGACGCGTCGCATTTTGCAGGATCCTGACTATCCCGCGAGAGAGCTGCTGTTCCACAGTCCACAGACTCGAGGCTGGCAGAGTCCCAGGTACTGATCCATTTTCGCTAGATCAAATACAAGGCTTTTGCTGTTTCATACTGACAAATCTGCCACACTTCAGGTTCTGCAGCTATCCACAAGAAGTAGTGTTGCGTTTGGAGGAGCCAGCTAAGTTGGAGCAGATACAGATCCTATCACACGAGTACAAGGTAGCAGCAAGAATTCAGCCTTGACAGAATAGTGCCACTTCAGCACTGCCTGTTCCAATTGCAGCAAGAGTGTTCATCAGCAGGCCTTGATAATGTGCGCTTACGCAGATTCCGACGAAAGTTGAGATACACGTTGGCACTCTACCACCTGGCACGACAGACCCAGCGCAATGCATCATGAAGCGCCTGGGGTATCTGAGCTTCAACAGCAACGAGCGCACAGGACATCAGGCTAGGGAGCTGAAAAGCGTCAAAGTCAACAGTGAGGCATACCTGCTGCGTTTGGTGGTGCAACGCTGCCATACCAACAAGCTGAACATCTACAACCAGGTAGGAAAGATTTACATAAAACCCATTTAGCAGTCCCTGCTGCTTGCCAATAAAACAACCTACGCCACAGGAGATGGCTTGATGCTGGGCATCATCAACAGCTCACTGTTGCTCATGCAGCGGAATACGCTGTCAAATGTCAAAGCACAACAGCAAAAGGTGCACTACAATACTGTGTTTGTCTGGCAGGTGGGCATCATTGCCCTAAATCTGGTCGGGCAAGTCATCCAGGCCGAGAATATGTCAGCAGCACCTAGCTTTGTCAGCAATCACTATCAGCCAAGCAACATCAGCGCAGCTGCTGGTGCCATGGCAGACTTGTCATTGGATGTCAATGTGGACCCAGTCACAGCTGGCAAGATCCGGGAGATCAACAGGCACAAGGAGGCGGCGGTGGCAAAAGAGGATTATGATGAGGCTAAGAGGCTCAAGCTGGCCATTGAACGACTAAAAGCTGTGGGACAGAAAGTGGCTCAGTTGGAAGCCAGAAAGCGGCATGTGTCCCCCTTGTTTGACCTGACTCTTGCCTAACTCATATTTTGTCTTGCCTGCCAGCCTGCAGATGCATATGTGTATGCATCACACTTGTTTGCTGATGTTTTCTGGTCTGCTTGCCATGCACAGCATTCAGATGATCAGATAGCTATTGTGCTTCAGGTTTGCAGTGCCAGCTGGTAAGCCCATTGAAGATGCACTGTCAAAATGACCAGCCAGGCTCAGCAACATGCACGTGAACTTGCTGCAAGTGTCAGCTGCAGATGTGTCATGCTCCCATGCCAATGCTATGCAAAAAGCAATCAACTGATGTGACCGGATACAATGAGGCGTCGCAAATGAGCGCGAGGGATTGCAAGCAGCAAGAGCACAGCAGCAAAAGCTGTTTCAAGTCACAGCAGCAGAAAGCCTCACCTTCAAAATCCATCAGCCTGTCAGCCATCAACAACAGCCTATGCCTGCTGTTGTGAGCAATTTTGGTGTGCCTGAAGGGTTGCAGTTGAGCGTGAGGACTATGACATGGCCAAAGCCCTGAAGCAGGACATTGACAAGCTGAGGGCAGCAGGTGAGGCGGCAGCAACAGGACAAGTTGCTGAACTACCCAAGTCACGCCGAGCCACAGACCCAGAGGAGATTTTTAACAGGGTCCTTGGCAGGTACTGTCTTGTTCAAGCTATGAGATGTAATGTATTGCTTTGACATGATTCACTGTGATGTGAGACATAGTCCTTGTAAGCACTAGCCAAACCTTGTTGAAAATACGTGCGCCAGATGTGCACAAGCGGCAGCAGCAGCCTCTCCTCACAAACAAAGTAATTCAGCCTGACTTGATGCTGCTTCAATGCCAAGTTCTTGCATTGTAGCTCCAACAAGCATGCAGGCTGCACAGCTCTTTTGTATAATCACAGATGTCAAGGCAGGCTCAGAAGCAGCAAAAGTGATAATTGCCTTGTGTCAACACAAGCAAAACCGATCACTATGCTACCTCCCTCCTTGAGCCACATCACACCTCAAGCAAATGCTGTTGCAACACACCTGGCTTTACATAACAGTCAGTACAACAGCATGTCTTCTCTCATATTGACTGGCATGTTGTCAAGCCAGCACAAAGCTTAGCCTTTGTCTGTCCGTGTGCATAGCAGGAAGGCTTCAACAGCCAGTTCAGGCAGGGCAAGCTCAGGGCAGCTGTCAGAGGCCCCGTCAAATGGCCCTGCCATGCCTGCCTTGCGCCCTCAGCCCTCAGGAGGCGCCCCAGCAATGCCCTCTGCCCCTCAAGAGGCTGATGAAGCCCAACCTCCACAAGGTCAGACCCTTATGCATGCCAAGCACTATTTATGCTCCTTGCTGCAGTCATTTCTGAACAAGAATCACTTGCATATCACTGTCAATTTTTTCCCCCTATTGGTCAGCAATACAAACAGTCTCTGCTGTTGACAAGTCTGCTGGAGTCCTCCCAGTCATGCAGCAACAGATCTCCCTGAACACTTACTGTTTTTATCATTGTTGACACTCAATCGCTCGTCTCCATGTTGGTACAGCATTACGGCTGTATATCGAGACTTCGGCCAGCAGCAGGACCGGACATCAGGCTTGCGATTACTGGCTGGCCTTTGTTAGGGGTTCATACACAGCCTGTAACACAGGCAATGGCAATGAGCCCCCGAAAATGCACTCTCAAGGGCCTGTTTGTGCATGTTTGCAGCACCAGGGCTGTACAGGGAGGACACAAATAGCAGCAGTACTCCAGCTCAGGCTTGTGACAACTGACCAGCCTGGACCAGGGGTTCACATACCGGCAATGGTGATGGGCCGCCTTCACTGCCTGACCCTGTAGCTGCCTCCAGCACCAAAATTCTGAAGCGTTTGTCTGTGTGTTTGCGCAGCACCAGGACTTTACAGGGAGGACTCAAACAGCAGCAGAACCCCAGCGCAGGCCTATGATGACCGACCAGCCCGGGCCAGGGGCTCATACACTGGCAATGATGATGAGCCTCCTACACTGCCTGAGTCTGTCGCTGCCCCAAGGGCTGGCCCCAACCAGCCCCCTGCCCCATCCCCTGGTGATTGACTCTGCCCACCTGTGTGGTTGCGTGCCTCCTTTGTCAGAATCAATCACCAATCATGCACATAGCACTGGTACAGGGTATACGTCTTATGTATACCCCTGACTCGCTCACTTCAGTCAGCTGTGCAAAATGGCAAAATCATCTCATGCTGCTATGTCACCACCTGCAGAGCACCTTCCAGCAGGTTTTCCGCCAGATTTGCCTGCCCCTGAGCAGCTCTCCCTAGCAGACGCCAAGGACGCAGAGGCACTCACAGATGCGCTAGGGGAGTATACTGTCCGCGCTTTGTACAGTAAAACCTGGCAGCTGCGGGAAGCTGCCATGATGAGCACAGAGAAGGTGCTGAAGGGGGGTGGGGCTGGGGGGGCTCACAAGGGGGATTTGTTCAGGGCGCTGTCCAAGGCGCTGTTGCGCACCTCCCAAGACAAGGTTGCTAATGTCTTCCATGGCACACTTCAGGTGATCACTTCCGCAACTAAACACCCTCATCAACTAGGCATCAGATTGGCTCACAGTGTCTGTCTCACACTGTGTCCAATATTCAAACGACCCTGGCTGCTCAGTATGTTGCATGCAAGGAATAGCCACCTCTGCTGCACTCCAGACGCAGCGCTCTAGCGTTTGCAGAAAGCATAAAATGTACCATGTTTTGCATCTTTCTACATGACAACCATGAGTCCAGCTTAAGCAGAAGACGACATTTGCTGTCCAGTGCCTGCTGCTTTTCATCATAAGGGCGTACGCCAAGGGCTAAGCCTGTTGCCATCCAGCAGGAAAGGCTTGCATCATGATGCTTGCGCATCAGTCTTGCATGACAGTATTGGCAAACATTGTTAGCAACATTACGGCTTTCACCATACACGCTGAAGGTGTGGGGCACAAGTCCAGTCATGAATGCTCAATTGGGTGACTCGTCTCTGTCAATGCTGTGTCAGGTGCTGCGAGCGTTGGTAGAGGGCTATGCATCTGAGGTGGGAGGCCGAGAGGTGGCATCCCTGGTGTCAGACCTGCTGCCAGTTCTCATTGACAAGGCTGGAGACAACAACTCTCGTATCAGGTCTGATACCATGCTGGGCTGTGCTGTGCTGTGAGTCTTGATGGACAGCGCTGGGGACAAGAAGTTCTGTATCTGCTGCTGCACTGCAAGAAGCTATGATGTCTTGATTTTGCCAAAGACAGCACCTTGCTGCCAAATCCTGCTTTGTCAGTTATCTGTACAATTGATATTTTGGTGATCCCAATGAGAAGCGTTGCAACTGCCCAAGCGGCAGTCAATGCTTACACTGGAGCAGTCATCAACATGGACACACGTGCACATGAGCTGCTTCAGCTGCCACAGTCTACACACATCTAGGCATTACTTCTGTACCTATGGCTCATAGCCTTTTGAAGAGGATGGTCATGCATGGAACTTCTGGCTGTTTACAGTACAGAGAGTGTCTGCTGGCAGTGAGCAAATGCTGACACAGCCTTCATGGACGCAGGGACTCAAGCGCAGACACAATTCTATGGCTAGCCCACAGACAGGATGTAAACATGTCTGGCATGCTACCAGCGTTCACACGGCCAGTCAAAAACCAGAATGCTTGGAGACCTGTGCATGGCCGCTTGTCGCTCATCAACTCCTTAGTGCCCCTGTTTGGGGTCAGCAAGGGGTCAGAGGGGGGTTTCCAGCTTGAGCCCCTCATGAAATTTGTGGGCAGCGCCTTCACTAGCGCCAATGCAGATGTGCGAAGCCAGGCCGTCAAGGTCACTCTGCTTCTATATAGCAAGGTAGGTTTTGAGCGTGCCTTCATTCCAGCTGGTGCATTTCTGTTAATTCTGTCAGGTACTCGTTGCCAAGAGTTGCCATTTGCGGCCACTGTCTGCCTGCATGTTGTACTCACATGGCGTTCCTGTACCGGCATGGAGACTGGTTGAGAAGAGCCGCTGACCTGAAGGAGTGCTGATTTTGACACAACCAGTAAGAACCTGTGAAAGTTGACCTTTTGAAAGAAATAAGTGCTGGACGAAAGTATGTCAGAATGACCTGCCTGCAGATGTCAACCCCAAGATAAAAGAGCAGCTGGACAATTAGATGGGTGGCCCCCGGGGCTTGAACCATCCACCACATGCTGTACCTGCTGACAGTTGATCACATGGCATGCTTGAAGTAAACAGCAGCCCAAATCAGCTGTTTTCCTGTTCAAGTTGGTCCGTCATTCCACAAGTAACTGCCTGAGGATATTCATTCCAAGATTAAAGAGCCGCTGGGCAATGAAATGGGTGCCCCTCAGGGCTTGGCCTCCCACCCTTCTTCTTTTCAGGGACACCATCCGCTTGACGTCAAGCACATGGCATGCCAAAACAGAACAGCAGCCCAAAACTACCTGTGTGCCTGTTCAGGTTGGTCCATCCGTCCAGAAGTATCTACCTGAAGATGTCAACTCCAAGATCAAAGAGCAGCTGGATAGCGAGATGGACACCCCCCGGGGGTTGAGCCCCCCTTTCAAATGCCCAACCTGCTGACAAATGATCAAATGACATGCCCAAATTGAGCAGCACCCTAAAAATGATCTGTGTACCCGTTCAGGTTGGTCCATCAGTCCAGAAGTACCTGCCTGAAGATGTCAATCCTAAGATCAAAGAGCAGCTGGACAATGAGATGGGCGCCCCACAAGGCTTGGGTCCCCCTTCAGGGGTCCCGCCGTCTGCCCCCCTTGCCTCCTCTGGAGCAGCGGCACCTGCAGCGGCACCAGCTAAGAAGCAGGCAGCAAATGCCAGCAGGAAGAAGAGTCAAGGAGACAAGGCGCAGCAGGCTCAGCATGCACAGCAGGCCCAGCAGGCGCCTGCTGCTCAGCGCAGCCAACAATCTGCAGAGGATCATGCCCTTGCAGGTGATGTCAGACTGTTATTGCGGCAACGATTCCATGATTATAGTGTGCTCCTTGTGGCTTGTAAAAATTCCAGAGTTCCATGCCAGTTGGCCACTTTCATGCCGGGGCGATAGCAAACAAACAGCAGCAAGCACCAAGTTGTGGTAAAGAGTTGTTGTTGACATTTTGTTGGCTGCACAGAAATGGTCTGACAACACACGCATGCACCTCAGTCTTCAAAGCACGATCTGTTTCAGCTGGAGCTGGCATTTCGCAAACCTACGCCTCAGAGTCAGACCTGTAGAGCCTCGCTGCCACTGTCATTGTCACAGCCACAACAGTTGATGCTGTTGCTGTCTCTGCAGATGGTCATACATTATCCTGCTGGTGCTGTTGCTCTCTGCAAAGGTGACTGAAGCACACATGCATGAGCTTTGACATCAGATCAGACCCTCCAGAAGTCTTGCCACCTTGACGATCATCATCAAACTGAGCATTGCTAGAATGACAGATCGGTGAGTCTTCATGTGGTGTTTCCTGTTGTACAGAGCACAGTCAGGATGATTGAAGAGCTTATGAGGCTGAGCTGGCAGCGCGGGAAAGGGCCCTAGGGCCAGATCACCCAGATGTGGCAAAGTCCCTGACTAACATAGCCATCCTGTACAACTTGCGCACGGATTTTGCCAAGGAGTGATTGATCAGTGAGTCTTCAGATCGTATTGTTGTCATGCAGAGCACAGTCAGGAAGACCCAAGAGCTTATGAGGCTGAGCTGGCAGCAAGGGAAAGGGCTCTAGGGCCAGATCACCCAGATGTGGCGGAGTCCCTGACTAACATAGCCATCCTGTACAACCAACGCATGGACTTTGCAAAGGCTCAGCCATTGTATGAGCGTGCCTTGCGCATATATGAGAAGACCAGAGGGCCTGACCATGCTGATGTTGCGCACTGTCTCACGGACTTAGCTGTTCTACACCTTGAACAGGTGAGCTCCCATAACCCAATCTGGCTCAACAGAGTGTCATTGCTTAGTGTCTTGCCTACACAGTGCTGGGGCTGCTGTTTCTGCCTCAACATTGCACAGTCCGACTTCATTCCTGTGCTCCCAAAAGTCCCTGCAGGTTACTAACATGCCTTTCTAGTGAAGGACGCAGTTCTTGTACACACAGAAAGTCACTTCTTGAACTCTACTTTGCCAGCATAGACAAATTGTGGCGGCTTCTTGGTTTGCTGAGCAGGTATGCGCATGCTGTCTTGTGCTTCTGATGGGAGACCAGCAGCTCTACTGCGTGCAAGGCACTATGCCAGAAATGCTTAAGAAGTATGTATGTTGATTTTGCAGGGTCGAGATGATGTGGGTAGGCCTCTACTGCAGAGAGCCTATGATATCCAGCTGAAAGCCCTTGGCCCAAATCATCCTGATGTGTTGGCCATTGCTGATGTGCTGAACAGTGAGAATGATTAAATGAAGTCATGCACCTGTCAAGTCTTGTAATTTTGCTTGTGTGCGTTTGGTCACCGTGTCAGTGTCTGCTTCCAGTGTCATTGTGCTTTGCTGGCTAAGATTGTCAGACACAAAACTGTGTGGAGAATCGTTGTATACCAGTCTGCTCAGCACGTCTGTCATTGTAAAGTGCTCATTATTGAGTCATGAGACACAGTGTGACGTTTAGCTTAAAACGTTCAGCATGCCATTGAAAAGAACATATTTCAGGTCATTGTGAGCGCACATGCTTTAGCTCCCCACCTGAAGCTGAGATGACTTACGATTGGATGCGTTTTGTGAGCAAAAGCTACATGTGGATGAGCTGGTTTCTGCTGTTGCACAACCACTATGTAGCTGACACTGTGCGTGCATTCACGTGAAAGGTTTGTTGCTTCGGTATATCAGCAGCATGAATCTCAGGGCCACTGCCAAGCGCAATGCTCAAGCTTGCCTATTTTAGAGCACATCCGCAGCAACTGCAACAGACTGGCAGGCGTTACGTATGCCCTGGAGTGCAGCATGGTGTTGGCCTAGCACGAAAGTCAATTCACTGGGTCTTACTGCTATAGTTCAACAGGCGTCATGTTCAGTGCTGTTGGGCACAAGTTGCATTGCATCCTGAGGCTAGCAGATGTGGACATCAGATTTGGAACGGAAATTGGTCAATATGCACGTTCGTCCCTCACAAGTTCATCAAACAACATGACTTGATGCAAAACTGGCATCACAACAGAATGACGCTTCCACAGACTAATGTGTCTTTAGCAATATCCTGTCTGCGCTAGAACCAACATTCAACTTTCAGAATCAACTTTCAAACCAAGTTGCAGGCATGTTAACTCATATGTCCACACTGAAGTGCATGCTATTGTCCCCTTTGGGCTTGAGCACAATATTATGGGGCACAGTGACAGCCCATGACCAGGAGGCTGCTGTTCAAGGTGTGTTCAGGCGAGGCAAGCATATATCTGAGGCCCTGCACAGCAACAGCGTTCTGACAAACCCTGCAGCAGGAAAATTAGGTGCTGATGCAGAAGTACAAGCAGCTCATCAGCTCACCTTTGGTGATGGACCTTGTGGGTTGAATAGCTGGCCCCTTGCCCTGTTGTTGCCATGATGGTGCAGCTCATCTTGTTTCACACCTGCAATGCAAGTATATAAGTTGAATCCTCAGATTGGACAATGGTGCATGTTATTGTGCTACGCATAGCAAGACTGTCAAAACGTTGCTGATGTAGCAAATCAGAGCAGCAAAATGCCACGATGAAGAATGCTCTGAAAGGGACTTTACTGCTGTTTGCAAAGCTGTACAAGCGGGGCGCAGTGCATGCACAAACACCCTTACCTTCATTGCACTTATTTGTCGTACCCAGCATGTTGAAAGTCTTGAGCCATCAAGTCTTGCATATAGCGCTTGCATTTAAGCGACGGGTAAGAGTGATTGAAACATACCCCCCTGAACGCTACATGACTTCATTGAAGGTCATCGGGCTTCTTGTTGAGTAGACGAATCTACCAAGCCAAAAGGGCTCCGTAGACCGATCCTGGACATTGTATTGCTACCTGCAACACTGATCAGGCATGACCTTGAGTAGCAAAATGACGTCGCATGCTGCAGGGCAGGAGAATGTAACAAAACAGAATTTTGTTGTTATTGAAGTGGTCTACAGCCACCTGAACCAACAACTTTTTGTGAGGCATACACAAGCAAGGAATCACCTTTAGTGTACTTGAATTGGAAACGTGTTGCACACAGAAGGCTGGCATGTAGCGCTCGCATTAAAGCGGCGGTCTAGGTGGTTGAGAAACACCCCCCTGAGCACTACGTGGCTTCGTCGAAGGTCATTGGGCTTCTGGTTGAGTAGACGGATCCACCAAGCCGAAAGGGCTCGGTGGACCGGGCCTGGACACTGTGTACACTGCTGTCATACCGCTGCAAGTGGTGATGGGGACTGTTGGTGTGATGCAGACATAAGCAAGCTTACCTTGGGTGTACGTACCTGGTATACTTACCTTGGAACTCTTGAGCATACAAGTCTTGCATGTAGCGCCCGCATTTAAGCGACGGGTAAGAGTGATTGAAAAATACCCCCCTGAACGCTACATGACTTCGTCGAAGGTCATCAGGCTTCTGGTTGAGTCGACGAGTCCACCAAACCGAGAGGGCTCGGTAGACCGTTCTTGAACATTGTGTGCATAGCTGTGATTTCGCTGAAAGTGTGTAACGGGACTGCCGGTTATGCTCACTTTGCCAGTGCATGTAGTACCTACTTTCAAGGGCGCTAGCGATCGTGCAGGGCGCTTGACGGGCCGAAAGCAAAAAGTCCCCATGGGCTGCTGCACTGCTCGCATCGCAGCGTTGAATTCTGACGCCTAGCAAACGGCCAAGGATGAAGCGCACCGCTGCGCTGTGCAAGACCGCAGCCGTTCTTCAAGCGACGTCATCGCATGTTGAAATCTTGCAGCGGGCTTGGCAGCGTTGTCACATGCGAGATGCAGTCAAAGCCTTCAGCGCCAAGGCTGACGATACTGATGGTGATTTACTTTGCCATCGGCTTCTGTGCACATGCAGGCTGTATACAGAAGATTGTACGTGTTGCTCGCCTATTGAAGTTTGGTGATTTTTAGGTGATAAAGCAGCACCAGGCAGTCGCGGTTCCTGGCGAGATTGGGTGGAACAGCAGTTGTCAGGTGACGAAGTTTCATGTCTTGCCGGCATTTAGTTGGAGTTCAAGCTTGTCTCTGTGCAAAGTCTGCTCACAGTCGTCACGCAGTGGCTGATCTGTGCAGGCATCGACAAGGCAGCTCTCACCCAGGAACAGCAGACTGCAGCACGCCAACTGCAAAATCGACAAGCCCACCAGTCCCAGCCTCCTGAACGTTCGCAGTTCCAGGATAGATTGCAGGCTGAGCAGTCAGCTGATCAACCACCAGCAGATGCCCAAGCTCCACAGCAATCAGCTCAAGCTGCTGCAGCAACAGAAGAGCAAGCTTCTGATGCATTTCAAAGCCCAGCAGCATCACAAGTTGAGTCTGCCACAGAACAGCAAGCTTTTGACGCCCCTCAGTCCCCAGCAACATCACAGCTTGAGTCCCCTGCAGACAAGACTTCACCTGTAGAAGATCTAGACATGCCTGATGGCACCCCACACCCCAAAGTCCTAGAGCGACCTGTATCAGAGCTATCAGCAGCAGAGCCTGCAGAGCCTCCTGAGCAGTCACAGCAACCCCCACCAGCAATTCAAAAGCCCCCTGCACCTGACTTGAACAACCTGTCAGATCTGTCAGTTGACGAGCGGGTGGACATCTTCCTGAAAGCTATCAGGCAAGACTGCTTCACACCAAAAGCACTCTCACAGCTCTGGAGAAGGAAACGCATTTCTTGCATCTTGCGTGCCAGCAAATACACTGGACATGTCGTTTGCTTGCACTGCACTGCCACGTCAAGAGTTCGGGACTCTTGTATTGCTGCGCTTATCAAACAGTGCATAGCTGTGTCTTTGGGATGTCAATAAGCTGACAGCACTCAACGCTGTCTTGCAGCGTGGAGCAGAATCTCATTCATGACATTGCCACAGCGTACTTCATTGTCTTTAATGAGCTAAGATTCACCCTTTTGCCATGCATAGCACCAAGCGCAAAGACATGTTGTTGTCAAGCAACTGTGCTGACAGCAATACAAGCTGTCTGGCAGCCTGAAGTGGAATCATGCTGAGCATTCTGCCAGCTATATAGCGCCTTGTCTTATAAACCTCTCAAGGGGACCTTCTGGACTGCATGTGAAAGACCTTTACAATCTTCATGACGCAGTCCTGGCAGGAAGAGTCAAAGCTGGGATCAAAGGACTGGCTCTTGTTGACCATGCTCTTATTGTCTGCAGTAGACTGCACATCAATGTGTCTTGCGTAAGCTCTGACTTCCTTCCAGCACTTCCTTCCAGCACTCCCTTCAAGCTTGGTGTTCCTTGTGCTATCCTAAAATAGACAGCTTTGGATGTACTCAACAGATTTGATGAGGCGTGGATCTCTCATGAGACATGTCGTGGGGCATCACCAAATCAGTTATAATGATCTATGATCTGCTATGTGTTTCTGAGTCCAACTGCCCATGGTGACCGCCAAGAATTGCCAAGTTGATCAGATTGACCGCAATCCCACTCATGGCCAGAATGAACATGAGCTTGCCATATACACGCTCTGGATAAAACTTGTGCGCTTACAATGACAGGAACAGAAGCTGGGAGCAGACCACTGGGCACCCAGTAGTGCAAGCAGAGGAGGACACCTATGGGTTGCGCCTCCCACCTTCTGGTTATACTGAGCTTGGGGCTGTTAGCCAGGGCAGGGGCCAAGGGCAGATGCTGAACCCAATGTGAGACAGCTTGTAGTTGTGACTTTGTGACCCAGAGGTGGGCCTCCCTCTTCTGGAACTTGTGTAGTGCTGTGAGACAGCTTGTAGTTGTGACTTGTAAGTGACAGTTGTGAAGGCAGATATTGTTGTGCGCACCTTCTAATCTGGACAGAGCTATGACCCAGAG
Organism: Trebouxia sp. TZW2008; assembly: GCA_002118135.1. Taxonomy (NCBI): domain Eukaryota; kingdom Viridiplantae; phylum Chlorophyta; class Trebouxiophyceae; order Trebouxiales; family Trebouxiaceae; genus Trebouxia; species Trebouxia sp. TZW2008. Next base: position 301,874 of record BDIU01000133.1, read on the forward strand.
GTGTATTTCTCTTGGAATGTTTCTCAACCTTTCTAGTCACTGTCCCATCGCCCGGAAAGATTCAAAGACAGAAAGTGATCCCCCTTTTTGGACAAAGAGAGCTTGTAGGCGTGACTTTGTGGCTTGTAAGTGACAGCTGTGGGACTAGCTGTTGTTGTGTGCAGTCCGCTGCTCAAGGGCATGCATTCCTCAGACAATTCAGCCGGTATTTGTGACCAATTCCGTATCATTCTATTTTCAGCAGAGCTGTGACCCAGAGATATGCAACAGACTCATACATTTTCCTTGTACACATCAATGATGTTTTGGCAGAAAGGGATAATGCAGCATTATATGTGGTTGTGGGCTTTGTGGCTTGATTTTGGCCTTTGTGGGCGAGGCTGCTGCTGACCCTCCCAGCTGCCGAAATGCATGCATTATACAGGTGACTGGATCATCCTTGTTCAAGCTGTCTTGTCCAATCATAGAGCGAACTGGTTGGAGACAGTTGATTGCTGCTGTACGTACCTAGATGGGCCTGCTGAGCCTGCCTAGCCCACGTTTACAATGAATGAATGAAT